>BQNB010010784.1:64993-81063 GCA_026074375.1 Tanacetum coccineum | reverse complement strand
TTAGCTTATTTGATTTGTCTGAAGCTTATTCGAGCTTATTTGTGTCTTAGTATAAAAGTTTTTAGTGTTTTTACCATTCCTAGCCTTTATGCTTACTCTAGCTTATTTTCCTTGCTTATCTTTTCGTGCTTTAGCTTATTAGGTTTAGTTTCCAAACCATATCTTTGTCATATTCAAACTTCGATTATCAATTCGTCATTCGATTTTCCATTCAAGCCTCGTTGGGACATAACGACCCGGAGATACTCTATACTACTTCCGGTTTCATTAATTTCATGGATTTTGATCCTTGTTATATATTTATATTTATTTATATTTATTTATATATAAAAAGGAGTGAGAATACGCGGAGTCAAATTTTGGCGCCGCTGCCGGGGAACGCACCAATTTTGGTATGTGCTTAATTACACATACCATTTTACATTAAAAACGGACTTAAATGACTAAAAACGTACCACAAATACATAGTATTTGTATGTTTTGCATTTGTATTGTGCAGGAAACGGATATTCAAGAACAGGACAAAAACAAAGCCACAAAACCGAGCACGGAATGGAAAAGCCAAAGTCAGTCAAAGTCAGAAAGCCAACCCTGACAAAGTCAAAAGTCAACCAAGTGAAGAAAATACAACTTAAGGGACTATAATTGCCAGACCTCAAAGTTGTATTACAAGAGTTAAAAGACAAGGGTCGAAATTGCAAACCGGGCGAAGTTTGCAATGAAGTTATAAGACTTGAGGGGCCAAAGCTGCCAACTTATCCAAAGCCATTTTTCCCGCCCAAACAAAACCCAGGTACAACTAAGGGATGTCTTCCCATACTTTTACCCTGCAATCCATTCAACACCCTGGATAAAACAGTTCAACCACCCCACTATCTTTCCCCCCAGCTGTATAATTGCCAAGTTGGCAATCCCACCACTTTCCAAGCTTTTCGATGACTGTGATTGACTCAAAAGAAGCACAAAAGAAATTGAAGGCTGGGATTTGTTTTAGAATCACCTCACACAACAAGCACACTTGGTTTTTGTCTCTACAAAGAAACACAGAAGAAAGAAGAAAAAAAACCAAAAAAGTCCAAAAAACCAAGACCTTAATTCGTTTTAGTATAAATAGGGCCATTGTAACCCAAGAGCCAGAGTTAGTTTTTAGTTTTTATCTAGTTGTTAGTTAAAATTCAGCTTATTTTTATGCAATTTTATTTTTCCAAGCCTTGTAACTTTAACTTTCGTCTTAATACAAATTTGGAATTTTTAAGTCAATTCTTGATTCTCTGTTTTTCCTTTTGTTAACAGCTTTACTTAATATGTTTAAAGTCTTATAAAATCATATAAGTCATTTGTCTTAACTCAAATACTAAAGTTTAAGTAAAGTCACAAAAAGTCCACACTCAAATATTCCACAACTTATGGATGATAAGCCAGTTCTGGATGGGCTTATGGACACTACTAGCTTGTCATTGACAAGCTAGAGCTTGTAGACTCTTGGTTTAACCCTGTTTTGAGCAAGGGAGTTATAAGTTTTTATTTTCCTTATTCAGCTTATTTACTGTAGAACTGCTTATTAGTGCTTATTTGTTACATATATTTGCTTATTTAGATGTTTAGTGCTTATCTTGTTTAGTTGTTAGTTTAAAAGTTACTTGTGCAAATTTCTTAGTTAGTACTGGTAGTATGTTTAGTTAAAACTGTTAGACTGACTTAGCTTGTTTAAGTGCTTATTATTGATCAAAACCTGCTTATAAGTGCCTTATGTTGTTATTTGATAATCTGCTTTTAACAAACTAGGATCAAATCAGCTTAAAATAAAAAGAAAAATGATTTTTGAAAGCCTTAAGGGGTGTTTGGAACAAGTAGTACTAACCTATAGTTAGTACTGTTGGTTCTATTTTTGGATTTTTAAGGCTAGCAGTACTAACTCAAAGCTAGCAGTACTAACTCCAAGTTAGTACGGTTAGTTAAAACTGTTAGTACTGTTGGTTCATTTTAGCTTATTAGCTTATCATTTCTGCTTATTTAAAATTTCTTTAGCTTTTTAGAGTAGATTAAGCCCATTTTCCTTTACTGTCTGTAGTAGAGCTTACTTTAGCTTATTTGCCTTGTCAAAGCAATTTTATCAGTTTGTAGTTTTTAGCTTATTTGCCATTTTAGTTTATGCTAGTTGCTTATTCTTATGCCCAAGTGCTTATTAGGGGTAGTTAAAGATATGTTTAACCTATTTGCTTATTTCTGGTTTCATTGTGTTCTGTTTAGGCTAGCAGTACTAACTCCAAGTTAGTACTGTTAGTTAAAATAGTTAATACTGTTAGTACTGCTGAGTTTCCCCTGCTTAATTTAGCTTAATTGCTTGTTGAAATTGCTTATTTAGAGTTAGTCTAGCTTATTTGATTTGTTTTAAGCTTATTTGAGCTTATTTGTGTCTCAGTATAAAAGTTCTTAGTGTTTCTACCATTCCTAGCCTTTATGCTTCCTCTAGCTTATTTTCCTTGCTTATCTTTTCGCGCATTTGCTTTTTAGGTTTAGTGCCCAAATCATATCCTTGTCATATTCAAACATCGATTATCAATTCGTCATTCGATTTTCCATTCAAGCCTCGTTGGGACATAACGACCCGGAGATACTCTATACCACTTCCGGTTTTATTGATTTCGTGGATTTTGATCTTTGTTATATATTTATATTTATCTATATTTATTTATATATAAAAAGGAGTAAGTTCGCGCGAGTCAATTTGCCTGACACTGACCTATTTGCAAATCTTTCACGGATGGGTTATAATATTTTACCAAATCAAAGATTTTCATTTCAAAAAGGTCAATTTACCCATCAGTGGAAGTTTTTGATTCATATCATCATGCAATGATTAAGTCCTAAAAGTACTGCCTTTAATGAATTTAGTAGTAACATTGCCACTGCTATTGTGTGTCTTGCCACAAACAAGATTTATAATTTCTCTAAAATGATTTTTGATGGTATGATCACAAATATTAAAAGACAGGGTAGCAAGAAATTTCTAATGTACCCTAGGTTTCTTGAAAAACTTTTGAAAATGAGTCAATTTGGGGAGATTAAACATACAGAAACATACCCTGTCCCCTCTCAAACTGCCAAAGTTTTTACAACTCTCAGGGTCAATAGCCCAAGTTTTTCTGACAGAAATGTTGATTTGTTTGAGTCTATGTTAGTTCCTCATGGTGAAGGGCCAGTAAACCCAACTGAGCCCCATCATACACCCTCCCCTCAAGCTTCATTTCCAATATCTCAAGAACCTATTCCTCATAAGACAATAACTCTCACATCCTCTCAAGAACCTACATCCCAACAAATCTCAACTCCATCACATACTCCCACACCTAGAAGATTAACCAAAAGGGCTATCCGGATTGCTCAGTCTAAAGCCCTTACACCTGGAGCAGATGAGCATGCATCTCCTTCAAGCGATGACAGTCATGGAGAGCCTTTCCCTACTGCTACTAGCTTAGATGCAGGGCAGGACAGGGAAAACATACATAATACCTCTGCCATGCCCTATGAATCATCTCTAAGAGTTACTTCTTTTGGTGGTGATGAGGGCAGTTTGCAAATCAAGCTCAATGAATTGATGGACTTTTGTACCAAATTACAAAGTCAACACTCTCAGATGGCTATAAAAATCCAGAGTCAAGATCTGGAAATCTCACAATTAAAGACCAGGATCAAGACTTTGGAGGATGTTTAAACGACTAGAGGAGATGTTCAAGAGGATGCTCTAAACAGGGGGGAATGATGGATCAAGGGGAGGATTTTAGCATTGAAAGGGATAGCAACAAAAGCACTAACAAAGGGAGTGAGAGCACAGTGGAAATGGTGAATATTTTGAGTTCTATGGGAGGTGCTAATATACTAGCCAATAGAGGTTTGAAAGACCTAAAATTAAATCTATACTAAAATACGGGGAACAGAATCAGGTATCGGGAAACCTAAATACTAAAAATTAAGAAAATAAATGCTAAATTAAATTAAAAATCAAAATTAAATTCTAATTAACTTAATTTGAAAAATAAAGAAAACTAGAACTAAAACGGAGGTCGTTTGAATGTAAAACGAAAAGAAACGGTAAAACGCACCCGGTAAAACGGGTCTAAGACTGAAATTTATAAAAAATTAAACCTACACTAAATTTTATATTTTTCCTAGACACTAAATGACAAAAGAAAATTTTATAAAAAAGAAAAATATTTTTTTTATTAATTTTTGGATTTTTTATGAATTTTTAAAGATTAAAAACTAATTAAAACTAAGAAAATAGAAAAAGACAAAAAATAAAAGTTATAAAAATTCTGAAAAAATAAAATTAAATAAAGAAAAACCCCCCCCCCCCCCCCCCCCCCCCCCTGAAAGTTAACAATTTAAAAATATAAAAAAGCCAAAAGTTTACTGTTTAAATAAAAAGTTATTAAACTAATTAAAATTTAACTAATTTAATTAATTAAATTAAATAAAACTAACTAAAGTTAACTATAGGGACTAACAGTGAAAAGGATATAAGGACTAACTGGGAAACAACAACTAACAAGGGGGATTAACTCTGTTAACCATAAAAGATAAATTTACACTAATGGTCCCTGAGTTGGACCCCGATTACAAAGTAGGTCCTAAGTGCTTATTATCAAAAAGCCAAAGAAGCAAAGTTGTAAAGGGGAACTAGGAGAACATTTTTTATAAAAGGCACATAAGCTGAAATCCACTAAATAAGCCAGAAAAGTAGCTTTTTGGACTGACAGAAACTTAATAAGCTTATAAGCTTATTTTTCTTTCTTATTGGGATTTAAGCTAGCAAAATAAGCTACAACTTATGGGAAACAAATAAATAGGGAGAGGGGAGTCCTAAATAAGCTAAGTTTTCTAGAATAAGCCCTAAAAATAAGTGAAATGATTTAAGCTATAGTGTACAGTTTTTAAAAGAAACAGAAAGAAGGGAACTTTAAAGCCCTAAATAGCTATGCTAAAGGGTGAGATAAGCTATAAGATTTTGGGGACTTAAAGGAACTAGTACTAAGCACATAAAAAAGCTAGAATAAACTAAGAGCTAATACAAATAAGTAAGATAAAAAGGGCTAAATCATGGTGCTCAGCACCAGGGGAAGTAAGGCAGTGAGCTTAAGGGCTTTTTTTGCTTATTGAAATAAGTCATAAGAGCTTTTTAGCCAAAATAACCCAAAACAAATAATAAGGGACGAGCAAATGAGCTTATTTTCAAGTTTGAGCCATTAGGGTTTAAGAAATAATGTGCTGATTTTGTGGTTGAAAATGGGGGTTTTTCAAAGAAAGTGACTTAATGGTGCTTTGGACTTTCACTTTGGTGAGGTCTCTAAAAAGAACAGAAACAAGTGTTGGGTTTAATGTGGCCTAAGAAACACTCAAATAAGCACAAACAAAGTGTGCTTAAGCTGTCTACACAGCTTAAGTGGTTTAGCTCACTATGTGGCTTATGAAACTTTGACAGAATATAGAAAACACTTAAAAATTTATTTTCAAACTAAAAGTGGTGATTTAAATGGCTTAATAAACCCTACACACTCAGCCAAAGTTGGCTGAGTGGTTACAACCCATGATAGACCCCATATGACCCATTTTAACTATAGTGCCAAACACTCCCTTAATATATATAAAAAACTTGTTAACTGTTTTTTAGATGCAATTTAGAGCTGAGAAATGTAGTATTAAGTGCCTTTGACAACTTAAGCAACCCTTCATATAAATTAGACAGAATTAAAGAACAATGGGGTGAGTTTAAAATTTTGACAATGGCAATTTCATAAACACTCTTTTCTTTTATAAAAAACGAAAGTATTACAACAAAAACTTACAATAGACTGAGTACAACAATTATAAAGCAAGCTTTAATTAAATTTTAAACTAAGAAAAGTAAAAACAGGGTCCTCTTAAAAGTCTTGTTCTCTTCTCTTTTATAGAAGTCTTCAAAGACTTCTAGCTCTTGGGTTGTGTTTCTGTGAGTGTACAAAGCAATCCTAAGCAATCCTAACCCTTCGTTTGCTTCTCTTCATCTCAACCATTGAAGGGGTCTTCGGGTTGTGTGATTTTGCCAGGGGAGAGGGTTATAGGGGCAATGGGTTGTGGGAAATGGGTATGGGTGAGCTGTGAGTGTACTAGGGAGGTGGTTTGGGCTAGAAACCGTGGGAAAGGGTGGTATGGGTTTTGGCGGGTAAGCGGGTTGAGGGTACAGGGTGGTTGCAGGTTTAAAAGTAATCTTTGGAAAAGATGCAAAAACAGTCCCTCAACTCTCTCTCTCTTTTCATTTCCTTTTTTAAGCTTTTTCAGTTATAAATAGGTTTAGAGAGTGACAGAATTGGTCCCTGCGTTTTATAACAAAAGAATTAAAAGGGTTTTTGGAAAATTGCAATTTCAGCCCTTGTGTTTTATTTTTATTTTTCTTTTTTAAAACAACTTTCAAAATTGGCAATTTTAGCCCCTAAAGTTTTATAAAAAAGGATTTTGGGCTTTTGTTGGGCTTGGGTTTGTGTATTGGGCCCAATTGGGTGTGTGGGCTTGTATTGGGCCCAATTAAGTGTGTCTGGGCCCAATAAGGTTTAGGCTTATGTTATTGGGCTTTTTCAAGCCCAATAAGGTTATGAAGTGGGTTTTGTGTGTACAATGGCTGAGATTGGCTGTAACTGGGCTAGGATTGGGCCTTCAAAGTCTTCACAGTCTTTGTTAATTGCACACAAATGGGCTGTTGAAATTGATTGAGGGCCCATTTGGTCTTCACAGTCTTCATAATTATACTATTGGGCTTTCCCGGCCCATCAGATGGGTTAAGATTGCATCCAATAGTATTCTTCAGTTCCGGCTCTGACTTTGGCATTTTTGGACTTTGGCCTTGATTTTGCACAGTCTTTTCCATTCCATGCTCAGTTTTGTCATTTTGGCTTGGTTTTCTGTCTTTTTGTTGATATCCACTTCCTGCACAATACAAATGCAAAACAAACATATATTTGGCAGTTTTTGTCTGTTTTTGGTCATTTAAGCTCGTTTTTAGAGGTAAAAGATATGTGTAATTAAGCACTTATCAAATCCCCCAAACTAAGGTATTGTGTGTCCTCACGCAATGTTATGAAGTAAACATGTAAGCCCCGTTTTCACCATTTTCTGAATTTACACTAACTACAACTAATATTTTTGGATTTTCTCATTTTTTTTTTTTTAACAAGTTTGACTTTCTTTATTTATTTATACTGGGATCATAGAATGAGAAGCGTCCGTAGAGTGATCTACTGGCATGTTTTCCTGAGGATAAATTCATGTCCTCGATTTTCACAAGATCCAAGGTCTAAGCAAATTAAACAAGATCATTTGTCGATATGAGTTTATATGTTAAGCCCTCATACTTATGCTTGTGAATTTTCAACTCCCATCATGGATTTATTGATTGACATGTGTGCTATCTCATTTTAATTTAACCCACTAGACAACTTATTCTTCTTAGTCATAATTCGAAATGAAATCATGACTCAAAGCAACAACTTATTAGACTTCGTAAATTGTTGTCGAGATTTAAAAACTTTAGAACTTCGTTTGCAAATATTCAAATTATAAATCATTAAGTTCTTTTTTAAGCTTAGGAATGCGTTGCTTAGTTTGATCCCCTACCTAGTGGTTAACGGGAGTAGGGAGTTAGGATATCACAACCAACGACCGATGTTCTTAGTTTGAAAAACCCACCCGTTTGCTTTGCTAGTGGGAATCACCATCAACACCTTATTCCTTATATGGGCTAAGGGATTAAGTGTCTTAGTTTGATCCCTCACCAAGACCCTTTCTTCCAAGTGAGATATCTCACGACACACCAAATCCCTAGAAGTAAAGACAAGTCGTTAGTTTGAACCTCCACTCGTTGCTAGCGGGAGTGGGATATCACGACACATCTTTTACTTGCTCCATAAGTATCAATGCAGGGTCATTGGCAATAAATTTCCATCATTCATGCATTGTTGCATTCACATTTCATTCATGCTTCTTTGGCGTTTTATTCGTTTAAATTACTATAACATTCGCTTTGAAAACTCAAGGTACAAATTTGAAGCTTTTTCTGAAACATCGATTGACTTAGTGAATTAATTGAAGTACGTTATGATTGGTGATTAGAAATTCACGGAGAGATAGAAAAGCACAAGTTACTCGTATAAGTTTTTTAGAAGGAATCTTGCTTAGCACATAAAACTTATATTTAACTCTTTCATATTTCTCGTTCTACACATTTTTAAAATTCAAAGCAATTGAATTCGTGGAAAAGCTCGGCCTAAAGGAACTAGCTAGGGCTCAAACACGCTCCGATCAAGTCAAAAATTATTCTTAATTCTACCCAAAAGAAAAGCAAAAACTGCGACAAACACTTATATATTTTGAAATTTTTTTAATTTTTTCATTTTTTTGGAATTTTGGTGTAAAAGGGTTTTGACGTGGTACAATGCTGCAAGGCATACAATCAAATCGAAGATTACCCCCCAAACTAGATAACTTCGTCCTCGATAATTTGAAGGGTACTAATTAATCCTAAAGGCCATTTATGGAGGTATGCCGAAAGATAAAACGTTAGTCGAATAAGATTAGGATCGGATTCCCAAATGAAGCTGAGGATGTGAAACTCTTGCGATGAATGACAAAACTGAGGTCTTCACAACTCGCGGCAATTCCTGGACAATAAACAATAACAACAACAGGGAAAGAAACGGGTTTATTGGAAAAAAGACAAGCTATTAATTACACTAACAACAACCACTTATGTTATATCATAATACGGATAAAGCATGGGGTGCCTTCCCACGAAGCGCTTGTTTTAGGGTCACGATGCTTGAACCATCACAAGGATTTATGATCCTTGGGAAAGTTTGGAGATCTGGAACTACCAGTGTGGTACGGTTTCCCCCAAAGTAATGCTTGACGCGGATGCACACCATTCATTTGAAATTTGGCCCGGTGGGCTTGAGAAAGCTCAACAGTGCCGTTCGGAAAATTACTTAGTGATGGTGAAAGGGCCATTCCACGGGATTTTAGTTTCCGAGAAAATTCTTTAATCTGGGAATTAAAGAGGAGGACTCGATCACCAATGTTGAAAACACGGTTTTTGATCTTGGAGTCATGGAGCCTCTTTGTTTTGGCCTTATAGATCAAAGAGTTCTCATAGGCATGATCACGAAGTTCATTAAGTTCATTGAGTTGAACTTTCCGGTGATCACCCGTAATTACAGGATCGAGTGTGCTTGCTTAAGGCCCAATAGGCTTTGTGCTCATGCCGATCGGAAAGATGGCATGCCATTTCCATACAACAAGCTTGTAAGGGAGTACACCCGATGGCGTGTTTTGTAAGCTGTCGCGGAAGGCCCATGTGCATCATCTAGTTTATTCCGACAAGGAGGCAAGGTTTTCACTTATGGTCCTTTCAAGGATTTCTTTTCAAGATACACGATTTGATATCCACTTGCCCACTTGTTTGTGGGTGATAAGCGGTGGAGAGACGGTGAGTAACTCCATATTTCTGCATGACCTTTGCAAACTGGTCATTACAAAAATGGGTTCCGCGATCACTTATGATTGCACGGGGAGCACCAAATCTGGCGAAGAGAGATTTCAGAAATTTGCAAACTACTCGGGCATCATTGGTGGGGAGCGCTTTCGCTTCAACCCATTTTGACAAATAGTCGACTGCCACGAGAATATACTTGTTCCCTCGTGAAGACGGGAACGGGCCCATAAAGTCGATGCCCCAAATGTCAAAGATTTCACAAACTTGGATGGAGTTTTGAGGCATCTCATCACGTTGTGAAGTTTTTCCTTGACGTTGGCACGAGTCACAGTTCTTGACAAACTCGTGGGCATCTTTATAGATGGTGGGCCAGAAGAAACCGGAGTCAAAGATCTTTTTGGCTGTGAGGTTTGCACCATGATGTCCCCCGGTGGGTCCATTGTGGCAAAGCTTGAGACGAATCTCAGAGCTCATGCAGATGCACACATCGCTCTGATCACCTTGATCCCGCACAATTTTAAACAAGAAGGGGTCCGTCCAGAAATAGTGTTTTAACATCTTTGGAAAAAGTGTTTTTCTGCTGGTGGACATGCCTTCACAATGAATCCACCCGCGTGGTAATTTGCAAAGTCGGCAAACCACGGGGTTCTAGAATCTCCACGAAAGGTCACCATATTTAACGTCTCAAGAGGAAAACTTTCATTTATCTCTTTAGGATCATTGACGTTTTTTCATACGGGTTTTCCTTATCTGGGACAGTTGATCGGCTGCGAGGGTTCTCGGCTCCTTTTGTATAATAACTTGAAGTCAAATTCTTGGAGGAGGAGAACCCATGGAGCAAATCTCGCCTTGGCATCCTTTTTTGAAAGAGATACTTAAAGGGCGGAAATGGGTCAGTATGCTCAATATTGCTTTTGTTCATGATGAGGTATGACCTGAATTTTCGAAAGCATACACTATGGCAAGTAATTCTTTTCAGTCGTATCTCTTAGTGTAGTTTTGTATGTGCTTCAATCAAAGGACTTACATACATAGTGGATAGGCGAAAATGTTTCTCATGACGTTTGCCCCCAAAACTGCAACCTATGGCCGAAATCGCTTTTGCATCGCACATAAGCTCAAATGGAAGTAGGTCCCAGTTTGGAGCGAATCAAAGAATTGGGAGCTTCCGTAAGTCTATCTTTCAATGTTTGGAAAGTCGAATGCTTAGTCATCGGAAAAAAGATGAATGGAGTATGCTACTCCAAGAGATGGTCATTGGTCGGTGATATTTTTGATGGGAATCTGAATGACCGCGGTAAAAAACGGCATGACGAGAAAACTCCTAATTACTTTTGACGGTGGCTGGATGAGGTAATTTTGACATAGACCTCGATTTTTGGCTTTTGTCAACCCAATCCCTTTCTTTGGAATCCTTGATGGCGAGGACATATGCCCTCTTTTTGACCATAAAATGGTCTGTTCTCCAGTTAAGACTTAAGTGGTGTCTATCACACTTTGACGCATGTGTTCTAAACGGGAGAGGCAGTTTTTGAAAAGAATCCCAAAGATCCGAGAAGTCGTTCCATAAATACTTCCATCGTTTCTTCTCAACATGTCATGAAGATTTGCTAACATACATCGTTGAAACGTGCTGGAAGCATTGGCATAAGCCGTAAAGGCTGCGACGGTAGGCAAAAAAGTTTCCGTATGGGCAAGTAAAAGTTAGTCTTTTCTTGATCCACGGGGGTCAATGGCGATTTTGGAAAATAACCGGAGAAACCATCGAGGATACAGTAGTATTCATTCCCCGGCTATTCTCAAGCATTTGGGTCCGTATGAACGGTAGAGGGAAGCTGGTCTTGCGGGTGGTTCATTTAACTTACGGTAGTCAATGCACCCCCCCGCCATCCGATAAATCCAATCAAGTTGGAAATCAAACTCTTTTCCTCGTTTACTACCACAGTCATTCCTCCTTCTTTGGTACACAATGTTATCGGCTTAACCCAGGGACTGTCGGAGATAGGGTTAATCATCCAAGCTGCGAGAAGTTTTTCAACCTCTTTTTAATAACATCGTGGATTTTGGTTTACTCTTCTTTGATGTTGGATCCGCTGGTGCATAGTCTTTTCATAGATTTTGAGGGTACAAAATTCGGGTTGATACCCTGAAGTCAGAAAGTTTCCAAGCGAGAGCTTGCTTATGGATTTTAGCCACACTTTATGAGAGCGGATTTTTCTTCAACATCCAACTCTTTAGCAATAATGCGGGCAATCTTGTTGTCGCACCTCTAAAAATGCCATACTCAAAGATGGCGGAGGCAGTTCCTTTTGAGTTCAACATCAGTGGTTTCATCAACGGAAGAATTGGCTGTATTAGTTTCAACAGACCTATACGCTCAGTTCGGACTTCCTGGGAAGATAAGTTCCTTGACTTGGACTGGGGGAGAGTGTTGGTCACTATTCAAGAATGGCTTCTAGATAAGAATGCCCCCTCAGGATCTTAGTTTAGAATTGGAACTTATATGCGGGACAATCCGAGTCATCTGCTAGACCAAGAGAAAAGAGTCGGCTTCTTTCGAGAAGCAGGAAATCACTATCCCAAATGGAGGATAGGGTAGGAGAAGAAGTGCAACAATGGATCATAATACGGAGTGGAATTTCACTCTCGATTATTTTAGTAAAACAAGAAACTTCTTGAGAGTATTCCTCACAAAGCCATATAATGACGTCAATCTTGTTGCCGTCTGTGATGTAATTGGCACCGAGTTCTCGAATGTCTGATCCAAATTGTAAGTGATGGCTTCACTTCCTATTCTAAGAGTTAATTCACCCTTGTGCACATCAATCAAAGCACGACTGGTCTTTAAGAAGCACCTCCCGAGAATTAAAGGGACTCGGGGGTCTGGCTCAAAATCTACAACCACAAAGTCGGGGCTTGGAAAGTGAAATATTAACCCCCCTACCAACTTTAACGGAGATGTCTTTTGCAATTCCCATTGGTTTAGAAATTGATCGATCCGCAAGTTCGAGTGTCATGCAAGTTGGAGTAAGATCAGGAAGTGAAAGCTTTTCCCAGACTGAAAATGGCATTAGATTAATGCTAGCACCGAGATCGGCTAATGCTAAGCATTCATCCATCCCTGGAAATTCACAAGGAATCAGGAAATTGCCGGGGTCTACAAGTTTTCTAGGAACTTGTTCAAGATGGACGCTCGACAATGTTCAGTGTCATCGAAGTTCGAGCTAGACAGGGTTCATTGGAAGTTCGAGCCACTTCAGTAAGTTTCTCTTTATTCCCAAGTAAGGTTCTTAGAGTCGAGGCGAATTTGGGCATCAAAACAAGAGCATCCATAAAGCTAATCTCGAAACTCATCTCTTTGAAGATTTCATAGAATTTGTCGATTTGTTCATTTTAGCTTGATTACGGCTATTTTCATTTATCACGCCTCTGAAGGATATTGGAAGAGAAACTGAAGGTTTGTGTTTGGCACTGGGTAGCTAGAAAGCAAACACAGGAGCAACCAATGGGCTCAAAACTGGAGTGCCCGAGTTGGGATTGGTCAGAGGACCTCACCGAAGGTTGGACGGGGTGCAGGACTTTTGTGATCAAGAAGGGTGCACTTGGTTCCTTTTGTCCCTCGGGTATTGGCTTCACTACTGAAGAAGTAGGAATTGGAGGTCCTTGATATGCAACACCGCTTCGGGTAGTGATACCCTTTAAGTCTTCTCTAGGGTTAGTAACTGTGTTACCAGGGAGTGTCCCTGACCCTGAAGTAGAAGCGGTATTGGCAGTTACAAACTTAGCCAACATATCAGTCAGATTTGCTATTTGATTGTTCAATTTGTTTGTTTCGATTTGGCTGCTCTGACCCTGGTTTTGGAGGTTATTTTGCTGTTTCTCATGTAGGCAGCTTTAGCCTTGACGTGTGTCAAAATCGTTCTTGGTGACACTGTGTGTCTTGAGGAACGGGGCTTGATAAGCTGGAGACTGATTACCTGGGGTCTTATGAAGTTGATTCTTTTTTTCTGACTGAATTGGACTGTGTTAAAATTTCACACTCTGTTTTGGTTGAGATTGCTCTCCCTGGTGTTTTGTTTTTAAAGTTAATCCCCGATCGAAAATTGTTAGTATTTATTAGCTTGAGAGTTCTGAACGGGTGGAAAACCTGGAGGTCTAATATGATTTGAAACCATTTGAGGTCGGAAATTGGAGCTTACTGTGGTTTGTAATTAGCTGCTGCGGCTTGTGACACATACTCAGACATGTTGTCCCGATAAAAGTTGACTTTGAGTGGCAGGACAGTTCTGATGAGGGAATGGGCACCACCGCAAGTAACACCAACTTAGCTCAACTACTTGACAGGTTGCAGGAGCTGGAGTCTGGAAGCAGAAGAAGCTTGGTTCTTCTTGTATAAGAGCAACTGCGTCGGACATATCCATAAGTTCAGGAACATCAGGCGAAAACAGCTTGGGTGGTAGAGTTGTACTTACCCTTGGGCAACAAACTGCCTTGCTCGTGTTTGACGAACCTTGGACCTTGCTCTCGCATGATTTTAAACCATACTCGCGAGGATTTTGTCCAAAAGTTTCCACCTGCTGCGGAGTTCAATGAATCTTGATTCATTTATGTTCAAAGCATTATAGAATGTATCAAGTTGATGCATTATGAGAATCCATGGATTTGTGGACATGCCCCTAGTAGATTCATTGAACCGATCCTAAGCTCATAAAACGATTCTCGAACCTTTGCTGAAATTTTGATCTCATTGCGAAGATTTAGTTGTTTTAGAGGGAGGGAAAAAACTGGTTGATGAATTTGGATACAAGATCGTCCCATGTTTGAATAGATCGAGGGGAGTTCTTTGTCTAGCCATATTTCGGGCTGCTCCCTCTCGATAGAGAATGGAAAAGCATAAGCTTAATCGTAGCAATTGGAAACTTTGGGGACCTCAGTGTGGAGGTATCCGTGTTGAAGTAAGGATCATGCAGCTGCGGGTCTTCTTCTGTCATAGACCGAAAAACTGTTTTTGTCTCTGGTCTAAGATTGATTAACCCATGCTTTAGCTCGAAATTGTATTGCCACAATTTAGGGAATAAGATATTTGCGTCCTCGTACCCCTCGGTGGGTTGCTGGCAGCAATTGAGCCATTAGTCGAGTGTCTGCCATTGGCTCGTTCGGTTAGGATCTTCCTGAAATGGGTATTCTATACGAAGAGGTTCGATAACATACTGGCGGATTTATGGTGGAGGACGCTGCTTCACGGGACTGACGATCGATTCGCTGTGCGCATGTACACAAAATGGAAATAAAAATGAAGTTACACTTATTTTTTTTTTTTTTGATTTTTTTTTTAAAATAGATTCACAATCTATTTTAATCTAAGGACACGAGATAGACAACTTAAGCCAAATAAATCGATCTTACTTCACGGTTAGCTATCAGAATGAAAAACGCTACAGCGTCGAAGCGGGGAGCTAGGAATAGCGCGATAGTTTCAATTGCAGCCTCGTTGGGACATACGACCCGGGAATATCTCTTCCGGAATCTTTTTATCATTGATTCTCATGTATACTATTCTCATGTATACTATCGTAAGTGACACAGAAGGCAAGTTTTAAAATCTTTAGTTCGATTGGGAACTCAGTAGTTCACCGGAACTTTTTATGATAATACCTCAGTAGAGAATATTATATTTTGGTATTTTTACCAATTAGTGAATTTTAAATTTTTATGGACAATTTTTATATTTTTGATTTTTTTTTGGTTTTTTTAATTTTTATATGATATGTATTAATAAAAAGAAAAAAAAATATTTTTGTGTTTTTTAATTTTTTTTATATGATATATTAATAATAAGATAAGTTCAGATCAAAGTCGGATAGAAATCGTAGCAAATGCCTCCCCGGCAACGGCGCCAAAAATTGGTTCGATTGATGGTATATATAAAATATATAAGAATCAAATCAATGATAAAAAGATTCCGGAAGAGATATTCCCGGGTCGTATGTCCCAACGAGGCTGCAATTGAAATTTATCCTGGTTTGAAGAGAAATTGACTGATGAAGAATATATGATGGAAACACTGATATAATTAAAACTAAAGTTAATTAAATAAAACCTAATTTAATCTACGGGAAAACAAGTATAGGAAATGGGGATCTTAAAAAACTACGGGAAACAAAATTAGGTATAAGGAAATCCTAAAATACTAAAAATTAAGAAAATAAATGCTAAATTAAATTAAAAATCAAAATTAAATTCTAATTAACTTAATTTGAAAAATAAAAAAAACTAGAACTAAAACGGAGGTCGTTTGAATGTAAAACGAAAAGAAACGGTAAAACGCACCCGGTAAAACGGGTCTAAGACTGAATTTTATAAAAAATTAAACCTATACTAAATGTTATATTTTTCCTAGACACTAAATGACAAAAGTAACCGAATGCCCTTGACCAAGGCAAAAGGTCAAATTCCACAAAAGGATAAAATACACAAGATAGAATCAATGATAAAAAGATTCCGGAAGAGATATTCCCGGGTCGTATGTCCCAACGAGGCTGCAATTGAA
>BQNB010010784.1:24835-59599 GCA_026074375.1 Tanacetum coccineum | reverse complement strand
AAATTAAATAAAGAAAAAGTTAACAATTCTAAAAATATAAAAATGCCCAAAAGTTACTGAATAAATAAAAAGTAATTAAACTAATTAATTTTAAACCTAATTTAATTAATTAAATTAAATTAAATCTAACTGCTGTTAATTATAGGGACTAACAGTGAAAGGACTGCAAGGACTAACGAGGTAACAACATACTAACAAGGGGAACTAACATTACTAACTATAAAAGAGAAATTTACACTAATGGTCCCTGAGTTGGACCCCGATTATCAAAGAGGGTCCAAAGTGCTTATTTGACAAAAGTCAAAAAAGCCAACTTGTAGAAGGGCTTATGGGGAGTAACTTTTGTAAAAGCACCAAGTGCTGAAGTTTACTTAATAAGCCAGAAAAGTGAGCTTTTTGGACTGCAGAAGCTTATTAAGCTTATGAGCTTATTTTTCTTGGCTTTTGGGATTTAAGCTGCCAAATAAGCTACAACTATGGGGGACAGTTAATAAGGCTAAGGGGAGTCCTAAATATAAGCTAAGGAAATCTAATAAGCCCTAAAATAAGCTGAAATCTTAAATAGCTATAATGACAGTTTATAAAAAAAACAGAAAAAGGCCTACTTAAGGCCTAAATTAAGCTAACCTAGAAAGGGAGATAAGCTATAAGATTTTGGGAGCTTAAAGAACTAGTAATAAGCTACATATAAAAGCTAAAATAACTAAGTGCTTAATACAAAATTAGCAAGATAAAGAGTGCTGAATCTAGGTGCTCAGCACCAGGGGAGGAGATTCAGCACTGAGGTGGCTTATTTGGGCTTATGAAAATAAGCCCAAAAATGAGTTTTTCCAAATTCCAATCCCAAACAGATTTATATTAATGGCTACTTGGCTTATTTCCAAAAAATGAGGGTCTAGAAAACAATATAAGCTGCTGATATTGCAGCTTAAAATTGAGGGTTTTTAAAAAAAATTGCAAAGCCAAACTTTGACTTATATTGTCAAAGTAAAAGGGACAGCAACAAGGGGCTTTTGAAAAGAGCTAGTAACACTCAAATAAGCACAAACTAGGTGTGCTTAAGCTGTCTACACAGCTGTAGCACTTAAGCTCAATTTGGCTTATTCAAATTTTGACCATTTATTAAGGACACTTAAAAACTTATTTTAAAACTAAAAGTTGTGATTAAAGTGGTCTAATAAACCCCACACACTCAGCCAAAGTTGGCTGAGTGGTTACAACCCATGAAAAATCCCATATGACCCATTTTGGGGTCTAAACCAAACACCCCTTTAAATATTAATTCGGCTCTTGTTTTGGTTTTTTAAAAGAATTAAGTGGGTAAAATGTTGTTAAAAGAGCAGCTGATACTTTAACACATTTTTAAGCAAGTTTACACAGATTTTAATGAGGCTTAAAATATACTTTTAAATTCTAACAAATGCCATATTTCAAAAGAAACTCTTAACACTTTTATAATAGCTGAAAATATTACAACATAAGCTTAAATAAACTGAAGTACAATAATCTTAAAACAAACGTAATTAGATTTTAACACTAAGAAAGGAAAAACAGTGCTCTTCGCATTGTTACTTTTTCTTTATACAAGTCTCTCAGCCTTCCTTGTCTTACTCAATGTTTAGTTGTGTGTATTTTATCGTATAAAGTCTTCACACACTTCTCAGCCTTGGATTGCAATGTGCTACCTTAAACTCATCTTAGCCATAATGATGTGGTGTCTCGGTATGTTTAAGATTGCAGGGTAGGAGCTATAAAGGTCTGGGAGGTGGATACGGGTAGGGTGGTTATAGCTGTGAGTGTACTAGGGAGGTGGGTTTGGGAGTGTGAAACCGTGAGAAAGGGAGGTGTAAGGTAGGCGGGAAAGGTACCCCTGTTGTATAGCTGTTTAAATGGAAAGAATGGGGAAGAGGCAAGAGTGGCCCTCCATCTTTCATCCCTTTTTCATTTCATTTTTAAAACCGAAAAAAATTTAAAAGTTATACATAAAGATTGAAAGTGAACAGCTTTTGGCCCCTTGTTTTATAAAAAGAGAAATAAATGAAGTTTTGGAAATGCAAATTCAGCCCTTGGCTTTATAAAGGGAAAACAAGTATGGAAAATTGCAATTCATTTCAATCCCTCTTTTAGTTAAACCATTTTCTTTTATATAAAAACCTATTTTTAAAAATGAACAATTCTAGCCCTAAAGGTTTATAAAAATTGTTGTGGGCTGTTTGTTGTCTTGGGGCAAGTGTATTGGGCTTATTGCTAGTATTGGCCCCCACTGGGTTTGGGTTTGGGCAATAAGGAACAGTTTGGTTATTGGTCCTTTTTCGAACCCTAATAAGGTATGATGGGTTTTGTGTGTACAATGGCTGAGATTGGGCTGTAACTGGGCTAAGATTGCCCTTCAAAATCTTCACATCTTTAGTCAATTGCACACAAATGGCTGTTGAAATTGATTGAGGGTCCCATTTGTCTTCACCTCCTTCATGAATTATACAATGGGGCTTTCTCCCGGCCATCAATGGGTTAAGATTGCATCCAATAGTATTCTTCAGTTCCGGCTCCGTTGACTGCTGATTCTTCATAGTGACGCTGACTTTGGTATTTTTTTTGGACTTTGGCCTTGATTCTGCACAGTCTTTTCCATTCCATGCTCAGTTTTGTCATTTTGGCTTGGTTTTCTGTCTTTTTGTTGATATCCACTTCCTGCACAATACAAATGCAAAACAAACATATATTTGGCAGTTTTTGTCTGTTTTTGGTCATTTAAGCTCGTTTTTAGAGGTAAAAGATATGTGTAATTAAGCACTTATCAGCGCTCCCCACCAATGACGCCCGAGTTGTTTGCATCTCTCTTCCCCCGATTCGGTGCCCCTCGTGCTATCATAAGTGATCGCGGAACCTATTTTTTCAATGACCAGTTTGCAAAAGTCATGCTTAAATACGGAGTTACTCACCGTCTCTCCACCGCGTATCACCCACAAACAAGTGGGCAAGTTGAGGTATCCAATCGTGGCTTGAAACGAATTCTTGAAAGGACCGTGGGCGAGAACCGCATCTTTCCAATAACTAGATGATGCACCTTTGGCCTTCCGTACCGCTTACAAAACACAATGGGATTAACCCATAACAGAGCTCGAGTCACGGAAATGCATGTCATCTACCATCAGATGCTCGAGCACAAAGACTACTGGGCCTGAAGCATGCAAACTTGACCTTGAGACCGACGGGTGATCATCCGAAAGTTCAACCTCAATAACTAAATGAACTTTCGTGATCATGCCTATTGAGAACATCTTTGATCCTATAAAGAGAACACAAGAGGATCCATGACTCAAATAATAAAAACTCATTTTCAACGTCGATAGATCAAGATCCTCCTCTTTAAACCCTCGATTGAAGGAAGTCTCGGGACAATTGAAAATCCTATTGTTCCGGACCATTCACCATTGCCAATGTCTTTCCATATGGCACCTGTTGAGTATTCTCACAACTTCGGGCCATAATTTTCAAGGTGTAAGACGTTCATCGAATTAATCCACATAACTTTGGAGGGACCATACCAAAATGGTTGTCTCGGATCTCCAAACCTTCTCCGGATAAATGAATTCGGGGATTGGGTCAAGCTTAGTGACCCTAAACAAGCGCTTCGTGGGAGGCACCCCCATGGCTTGATCCTAGTTATATTATGTAGTAATGAATACGTGTTTTTTTGTTGTGAGAGGTGTGCCTCTTTCCATTCTCGTTTGCTTATGTTTTTGTGATTGTCCAAGATTGTCCTGGATTTTTGGAAGCAGTCCATGCTACGTGAGGTTATGTCCTATCGAAATCCTCAGCTTCAGAATCCCTCAGCTTCATTTTGGGAAATCCAATATCCTAATCTTATCGACTAACGTTTATCTTTGCAGCGTAACTTATAATAAACGGCTTAGGATTTACGTAGAGACCCTTCTTAAAACATTGAGGACAATGTTTAAATCTAGTATGGGGGAGGATCTATCGATTTGATTGTGTCTGCAGTCGTTGTTTTCACGTAATCCTGTTTTTACCACTAAAATTTCAAAAAAAAAAATTAAAAAATTAAAAAAAATAAGTGTTTTGTCACAATTTTGACTTTCCTGCTGGGTAGAATAAGAATAAATTTTGACCCGATCGAGCGTGTTGAGCTCTAGCTTGTTCCTTAACGTTTAGGCTAAGCGTTCGCGAAAATTCGCGAAGAACGAAAAATGATAGAGTTGATTATGAGTTGGATGCTAAACAAGGATTAGTTGGAAATCTTAAGAGCTCATGTATGTAATTTGTGGCTTTTTCTCCCATAAGCTTCTAACCGGATTAATATACGTGCTATTTTTGGAGATTAAACTGTAAAAGTCAAACACAACAAATTGTAACAATTTTTTATGTAGTGTATAGCAAAAATTTTAGTCTTAGTTCAAATTTATACTTGAGTTTTTCAAAAAGAAGTCTTCTCTATATAAAGTAAAAGCCATAAAAAATGATCAATATAAACTGTGGGCTGATAAAAGTTTGATGTATCTTGCCGGCTCACAACCGATGTTGCAGCCTTCTAAAGAAAGCCCATAGTAAGAATAATAATCCGAGACTGATAAAAGTTTGTTGCATCTTGCCGGCTCACAACCGATGTTGCAGCCTTTTAAAAGGTCAATGGTTACAATTGCATCAATGTTATGTTTAATATTAAGTGTAATTAATAAAATAGATCTCTTTTTTGTAAATTTGATAATATGTTTTTTGAACTTTGACTAGTTTCAATTAATAAAGCTATGCATAAAACGAGAAACCTAAGAGTTTTGAAACCTAAGGTCCGTGAGTCCCGATACTAGTCTCTGTGAGGTGGTCAAAAGCCTATCACTTATCCCCGCAAGGTTTGGGATTGCCCGAGACGAAATCGCTACATGAGATGATCTCGCCTTCAAAACTCATTATTCTCAAGTGGAACGTGAAACATAGAATTTTGCAAAACGTTGATCCATGGTTGAAATTCAAAATAATATATTCACCTAATATATAATAAATTGTCGAGAGTGAAAAGTTCACAAGTTGCAAGTATGAGTAGTGTTAGCATCTTAAACTGATATTTAATGGTTGATTTCGTAAGCGTGGTTTTGGAGCTATGAAAAAGTCGGACGATGAATTTATCCTTTTTGGGGGCATTCTCGGATCAAAATGCATCTTGTTCTATGATCCCTAAAGGTTATGAAAATAACAAAAGTCAAATTAGTTAGTTGCAAAAAAAAATATAGGAAAAATACAAAAATATTAGGAATAAGTGTATACATTTAAAAATGGTAAAAACGGGGCTTTTCTAAACTCTTGATTCTTTAATTCCCCTCGATGAACACTTAGCTACTTTTCGAGGTAATTAGTCGAGGGGGATTGAGATTCTTAGTTTTCTAAGTGCTTACTTATAGCATTACGTGAGGACACACAATATCTTAGTATGGGGGATTTTGGTATGTGTTTAATTACACATACCTTTGACCACTAAAACCGGACTTAAATGACTAAAAATGTACCAAAATACATTGTATTTGTATGTTTTGCATTTGTATTATGCAGGTAATGGATATCCAAGAAAAAGACAAAAATCGAAGCCAAAACGACAAAACCGAGCACGAGAACGAAAAGAACGTGAAAGAAAAGTCAAGTCAAAGCCAAAAGTCAACAAAAATTCAAAGTCAAATCAAGTCAAAGTCAAACCCGAGAAGTGGATTTGGAAAGAGCGTCGAAAACTGAACCCGAAAACCTAAATTGCCAAAAGTAGGCCCACCCGTACCCACCTAGTGGGCCCAGGAAAGCCCACTTATATCTTATAAGCCTTAAGCCTTAATAAAATCCCAACACCATTTTTATCTATACCCGACCCAACAACACTTGCCCAACACCACCTTTTATAACACTCCCGTTACCCTTTTAAACTCACCCCCATTAGTCCTCGGTGCAAACAATTATAAACTCCAAGGACCAAAGTTGTATCACCAAAGGACTAAAGTTGAAATATACTCATATAAAATGGAGGGACCATTCTTGCCAATCCCATAAACATTCACCCTGCACCAATCAAACAAACAGGCAACCCTTTTTCCCGCTAAACCCCATTTTCACTGTTCACCCTCCATCCCCAAAATTACTCTTACCCCGAGGTTAATCCCACTTAAAACCCCTTCTAAAAGCCAAGAATGATGCAATGAGTGACGTATTTGGGCTCTGACACGTTGGTAATCCAAGGCAATCATTGGGGAATGATTACGTGGACACATCCAAGGGCCAAGATTGATGCTGCTTTTCCTCTCACATAAGAAAACCAGCTAAAGACCTCGAAGCATCTATCATATCCTAAAAATAGAGGGCTTAACCCTTGTAGTGAAGAGAGTTTTTTTTAAGTTTTTTTAGTCTCTTTTTAAGTGTAGTTTTTATTTAAGTTTGAAAAGTATTTTGTATTTCAATTCCTTGTAAAAGTTTAAGTTTTTAATGAAAAATTTGAGGTTTGTGTTTTAAGTTTCTGTGTTTGATCATTTATTATAACCTGTTAAGCTTTGAAAAGCTATGAAACAACTTGTAGATCTTACCTAAAAGCTTCACTAAGCTTTTTGTTTCTTGAATCAAGCCTTAGTTTACTGTTTTAATCTCTTTTATTTCCTGTTTTAATCATAAAAATCTAAAAAAAAATACTAAAAAGATCCACCCCTTAAAACACCTCAGCTTCTTTGGATGATAAGCTAGCTTGGGAAGAGCTTATAGACCTCACTAGCTTGTCTTTTGACAAGCTAGAGCTTGTAGATTTGATTATTTACCCTGTTTTGAGCAAGGGTGTTTGTAAGTTTTCATTTTCACTTTTTAAGCTTATTTACTGTTTTACTGCTTATTGTTGCTTATTGCCTGTTCTTATTTGCTTATTTGTGCTTTGTTATGATGTCTAATGCTTATGAATGCTTAGTTGTAGTTTAAAATTTCATTTGTGCAAGTTTTCTTTGAAATATGTCTTAAATAACTTATCTACTTGCATAATCTGTTTCAGCTTATTTAAGTGCTTATTTGTTATTAAAATATGCTTAATTATGTTTATTATGCTTGTTAGATATATGGTATAATAGGTTTGTTCATAAAAATTTCAAGCATTAATCTCTTTAAAAAAGCTAAAATAATTTTTTAAAGAGGTGTTTGGTTTAACTTGTTTTATAGGTCAAAATTGGTCAAAATAGCATTTTAGTTTAGCATTTTGACACTTGAGTCAGTTTAGTTTAGCTATAATTAGTCCAAAAATTCAGTTTGTTTAAGTTTTTAAGTGTTAACATTCTCAAATTTAAGGTTTTAAAAGAGTTATAGTTTGAAACTTTAGGTTCTAGCATATTTAAGTTGGCTTATTTATTAGCTTTTGCATATTGTTGTGTATTTGTGTTGTATTAGAGTGTTTATGCCTGTGTTAAAATAGTTAGAAAACCAAAGCAAAAAGCCTAAATTGTTTGGTATGTGTGTTTAAACCAAAAATGTCAAAAAAGTGCTAATGTGAAAAGTTTTAAGAAAAATGGCTTTATTCATATTCTTATTTTTAGCTTATCCCTAATTATTCAAACTCCCTTTGGATAGATGATATAAGTTCTTTGAGGTCAAAGCTTAATATGTTTGTAGGTTAAAAGTCCATAAGGATCTGTTTGTTTGCTTATTTTTAAGCTCAAAAGATAAGGATGTATATTAAGATTTGCCAAAGTTTTTAGAAATTTTGTCCAAAGTGTAGAACAGAGTGTGAGATAGCTTTTTCATGAAGCATATTTAAGTGCATTAATTTGAATTTCAAAAGCTTTTTCATTGTATGCTGTATTGTAGCATTTTGGCCAATCTTCTTAGTGGTAAATAGAGCCACAAAGAGAGCCATAAGGATCCTTTTGCTAGCTTATTTTTAAGCTAGAAAAGTCCCTCTTGGCCTTTTGCTTATCAATTTTGGCCAAAAAACTATTTGCTTATTTAGGCTTATTAGCTTATTGCTTTTGCTTATTCTAGGTATAGTTTAGCTTATTAAGTTAGATTAAGCCCATTTTAGCTTATACTCTTAGGTTTTGAGCTTATTCAAGCTTATTTGCAATTTAGCTTAAAATTTTTAAGTTTTATAGCTTTTTGATTAAACTGCCATTCTAGCTTATTGTAGTTGCTTATTTTTGTACCAAAGTGCTTTTTAGATATGCCCTTTTATCTGTTTTAGCTTAATTCTCTTTTTGGTTTGCTTATTAGTGCTCAAAATATTTGGCGAGTGTTGGTGGAGGTTGTGGGGGGGTGTGTCGGGTATGGGTGGGCTAACATTAGCAATTATAGTGTTTAAGTATAACTTAGCTTATTCTGTCTTTCTTAGCTTATTCTAGTGCTTATTTGAGGGTTATAAAAATGTGCTTTTGTAAAAATTGCTTATTTGTTGCTTTTCTAAAAAGTTATAAAAAATGGAAAACAAAAACATTTGGGATTAGGGGAAGTCCTAGGTGAGCAAGGCTCGAACCCGGGACCTCACCCTTATCACCAAACGTTTTACACACAACACACACTATCACTTGCCCTTGGGTCTTTTTCGGTTTAAGTTTACACAATTTATTCTTTATAGTAGTTTTAGCCCTTTTAGCTTATTAGCCGTTTTTGGCTTATTTCACTGCTTATTTGATAAGCTATTTTCACAAGCTTATTTTTATTAGATCCCTCACTGTTCAAGCTACTTTTCATGATTTTTCCAGTTTTTTTATAAATTGTTTAGTATTTTTTATATTTAATTTTTGTTAAAATCGTTTTTAATAAAAAATTTTAAAAAAGTCAAAAACATATAATTTTTTTTATAAAATTTTCTTTTAACATTTAGAACCTAGGAAAATTAGATTTGCTTTCGTAGGGTTTAAATTGCAAAATTTGGTTTTTTGAAGAACGGGATTGAATCCCGTTCATATTTTTAGTGTTTTTAAGCTTAAATCTTTTTCGTTTTTGGTCTAGTTTTCTTTGTTCTAGTTTTTTAGTCAATTAAGACTTATAAAAACTAAAAAGATCATTTTAGGTCTTAATTTTGATAATTTAGGGTTTTTAGGTCCCGTTTAGGATTCTCGTTTTGCGTTTTTAGTTAAAATTTGTCTTACCTTAAGTGTTTTTAAGTTTTTGCCTTAATTTTTCTTCGTAGTTTTAGCTTTAGTTTTGAGCTTATTCAAGCTTATTTTCATTTTAGCTTAAAATTTCTAAGTTTTATAGCTTTTTGATTAAAATACCATTCTAGCTTATTGTAGTTGCTTATTTTTGTACCTAAGTGCTTTTTAAATATGCCCTTTTATCTGTTTTAGCTTAATTCTCTTTTTGGTTTGCTTATTAGTGCTCAAATTTGCAAACAGTTAGCATTTTAGTGTTTAAGTATAACTTAGCTTATTCTGTCTTTCTTAGCTTATTCTAGTGCTTATTTGAGGGTTATAAAAAATGTGCTTTTGTAAAAATTGCTTATTTGTTGCTTTTCTAAAAAGTTGTAAAAAAATAGAAAACAAAAACATTTGGGATTAGGGGAAGTCCTAGGTGAGCAAGGCTCGAACCCGGGACCTCACCCTTATCACCAAACGTTTTACACACAACACACTCTACCACTTGCCCTGTGGTCTTTTTTCGGTTTAAGTTTACACAATTTATTCTTTATAGTAGTTTTAGCCCTTTTAGCTTATTAGCCGTTTTTGGCTTATTTCACTGCTTATTTGATAAGCTGTTTTCACAAGCTTATTTTTATTAGATCTCTCACTGTTCAAGCTACTTTTCATGACTTTTCTAGTTTTTTTATAAGTTGTTTAGTATTTTTTATATTTAATTTTTGTTAAAATCGTTTTTAATTCATAAAAAAATTTTATAGACTCAAAACCATTTCCTAGTTTCTGAGTCGTCATTCCATTCCAGTTTCTTCTATTATCCCTAGGACTTTGACTTTTCCTAGGATACTCTACTTGCTTATGTGTGTTTTCCGTATTAACAGATTTCACATTCTCATCAGATTTGACAAAATTGATTTTTGTAAACTTTGGTTTTGTCTGATCAGATTTAGGTCTAAACACACTATCATTATCACTATCAGTGTCCCAATCTTCAATGATAGGAGCACTAGGCCTAATAGTTTTAGGTTTTTCCAAATTATCCTTACTAGTTTTTGATGCAGCAGTAATAGTTTCACTCACTTTAGTCTTATAGACAGAATCATCTAACCCAACAAAGGATAAGTCAGGTCTTAAGGGCATGTAGTTCCCAGTGTAGGGAGGGGGAACTGCATGAAACCCTTCACCTGTTTTGAATATATCATTTACTGGACTATCATCCACATCACTTTCTCTACTGTTAAACACACTATGAACCACTTCATTCTTATTTATTTGACTATCATAACCAAGACCAGCTTTGTCTTTAGCACTTATTTGACTATTTATCAGTTTAGTTAAATTTTTTGATGATTTTTAAAATTTTTCTAGTTTAAGTTTCAAATCATCTTTCTCTTTTAAAGCTTCTTCTAACAGATTTTTAAGGTCTTTGATAGAAATATCTTTCACTTGGACATCATACTTTAAAAATGCAATATCTTCTTCATAAACAGCTTCATTCTTTTCATGAATAACTATCCTAGCTTCTAATGATTCTAATCCCATTTGATAACCTATAATTTCTAGATTAGATTTTTTAAGAGCTTCACGTTGTTGATCATACTGTTTTTGAAGAGTTTCATATGAGTTTAAGCAATCTTTAGAGCAAGTATGTACCTTAGAGTCTGAACTTGATGAACCTTGGGATGTATAGGCCATTAGAGCAAAGTTTATGATGCATTCTTCAGCCTGAAAGCTCCAATCATAACCACCTATCCCATCTTGAACAACCAAGGCATTTGCAGGAGTCTCCACTGGTACAATCCTTCTTGGAGCATCTCCATTTCTATTCCCATGATTCCTTGGTGCCCTGCATTGTAACACCCCCATATTTGACATATAGCAGCGGAAGCTAATCTGGGGTATTACTTCATGAATCATAGTCACAATAATAGAAAACGACTCAAAAGAGGCATTTTTGAAAGATAAGTTATCATTCATTATTCATCAGAGTTTTTACAAAAGAGGTCCCAAAATACATTTCAAAACATAAAGTTGAATGATAACAGGTTTGGACGTCCTCAAGTCCAATGCCACTTCGTGCCATAGATTGATCAATTACCTGAGATAAACATGCTAAAAGGGTCAACACAACGGTTGAGTGAAATTCGCAGGTTTGAAATGTAATAATCGAATACAAGTCAATGAAATAGTAATAATTTCAACGAATGCAATTATCATGGAAAATAGTATTATTGCCCTAAGCTCATGCAACTAAACATTAACATCCAAATTCAATTTAACGACTTGAAGGAACAACTGTCCTTAAGGAAAGGTAACTTGCCAAAGTTATCCTTTGTTCTCAAATATAGTGTGTTTGGTTACCCCATGTACAGGTACACCAACGGGAGTCGTCACCCCCAATAGATCTATCCACAATATTCACGTTCACTCGCAAGTGACTAATGGTTCATGATTAAAAAATATTGGCAGTGAAAGCAAACTTAAGCAATAATATATCAAGATAGCATACAGTTAGAAAAATACTTGTATTCATGGTTACAACATGTATCTCCCCACGGAGTTTAGAAAACATGTAAAGGTGGGACTATGAACTCACCTTAACAGGGAAATCTGATTGATTGCAAAAGTGACTCAATTGGAAATAAATGGCCTTGTCACGCAACCTGGGGTAATATGTCAAGTCTTAGTTTGATCATTGATATTCCAAAACTTATCTCATAAAGTTTAACGTAAATAATAATTTGGTATATTAAGTTATGGAAATATCGTAACACTGTTCTATCATAATCCAGAGGTCATGTAGTAAACGTTTGAGGAGCTAAGACACTTTAAATCGTAAATCCAGCAACTCGTCAAAACATCTACCCAAATGAAACCCCTCACATGAAACTCCCTAGTAACGTGATACGTTATAGATTAAATGATAAGGTTTTATCTTTTTAAGTTTCTTCAAAAGCTAGCGGATGATAAATTATGTTAAATATATAACATAATTGATTTTATAGTGTTTCGATTGACGAATGATAACGACAAATGTGTCGGGTTTTAATAAAATTGAGTCTTATAATATTTAAATATAATTTTATGATTAATATAAAATATTACATTTTATACCGTTGAGAATATGAAAATGACAATATATACCCTTGGTTTATATATATATATATACAAAAATAATCCTTTTAATATAACTTTTAAAATTAAACCCTTAATTTTAAAGAATGGCAAAACAGCCCCTTGGAGTTATAACTTTAGGATAGTTACATTTTCAGCCCCTCTAGTTATATGTTTTAAGAATTTATAATATATACCCCTTTGCATGAAACCATTTGCGAATTAAGTCCAAAAACTATAATATTGATATTTTTGATTTAGAAATTAATTTTGCAGGTTATAGCTTATTACTATAAGCTAAAATAAGTAACTTTTACGAGCTTAAAGCTTATGAAAAGAGCTTGTGAGCTTAAAAATCCAAAACGGGTTCGTTTGGTTTAAAAAGATTAACCCGATGGGTTTAAGGCTTTAGGATTTGTTTTAATGTTTATAAAAAATGATAAGTTAGCTTATTAGAATAGCTTTTAGCTTATTGGGTACATCAAAATGGCTTTTTAGGGTTTTAAGGTGCGTTTAAGGCATGGTTTGGTTTAGGAAAACCAAATGAATGATTTAGCTTGATCAAATGATTAAAACAAAGCTTAAACATGATCTTAAAATGTGATAAGAGCTTATAGAATAAATTGAAGACTTACTAGAGCTTATATTAGATCGAAATGAGCAAAACAACTCGAAAACTTAAGATATGAATCAAGAATCCTTTTCTTCTTAACCTTGGCTTTTATAATGGCTTAACCTTTCTTCTTTGGCTTCTTTACTTTTGTTAGAACATGATTTAGAGGGGTGTGATAAGTTTTTGTTGTGAGTTTTGAAAGAGTGTGTGCATGCATGTATATATAGTGTTCAAAAACTTGGAGACCAAGTTTAGATGAAGTGATGGCCAAGTTAGATGAAGTGATGGCCAAGTTAGATGGAGTAGGGACCAAGGAAAGCTAGGTTTATAGCTTTGAAAGGTGTAAGGGTGTGAGAGGGGTTCGGTTTACAAAGGGGTGACGAGGGGGTGTTTGTTTGCTTGGTGAGCAAGGGTGGTGATGGAGGTGGTAGGGTGGTTGCTTGGTGACGTGGTGGTGGTGAGGTCATGGTGCTTGAGGTGCTTGAGATGCTAGTTAGGTTAGTTTTTAGGTTTTAGTATTAGAAATTTTCGAATTAGGCTTTGTTTTAGGTTTAGGGTTTTCGTTTAGGTTTAGGGTTTTAAATTAGGGTTTTAGGACGAATTAGAGTTTAGGTTTAGGGTTTAGATGTGATGTTTTAGGTACTAGTAACTTGCGCTAATGAGCTTGTACGAAAACTAGAATGAAAATGGTGGGAAAATGAGCTAGTTTGAATTTATGCTTTATTGGCTTGTACATTGAGCTTAAATGAGCTGTACTTTGATTTAGGAGGGAAAATGTAATTTAAATATTATGTATTGATCACTTGTTCACATGCTTGAAGGCTTGTACATTCAGTTTGTATGTAAACATTACATGAAATTAGGGTTTTGATTTAAACGTTAACGTATAATATTCGTTTTATAATAACATTTTGGAAAGTACGTTAAATAGATAACGTATGATAAAATGGAGTTTAAAACATATTGCTTGACATATTATAACGTTTACTTGATTTAAACGTTGATAGAGTTGGCATTGGTGGTTGCGTGAGCTCGTTTACTTTGATTATGTAAGTTACGTTACATAATGGGTGGAATAAAGCAAAAATATTCCCGTGAAAATGGTTGTACTTAATTTAATAAGTAGATATTACATTGATGAAAATTGTATCTAATTTAATAGATGGATAATTACATTGATGAAAATTGTGGGTTGTTATATGCATTCTCTAGCAAAATGACCTCTCTTGTGGCAGTTGTAACATTCAACCTTTGTCTTATCAAAGCCAACAGTTTCTTTGCCATTGAAATTCAGATTCCTTCCTGTCTTCTTTAAGAATCTCTTCACCCTCATGGTAAGCATGGCCACCTGCCATTTGAGATCCATCTCTTCAAGATCATCAGTATCAATCTGCTCCAGATCTTCATTGTCCAATTGTAGACTATTAGATTGATTAGCAAAGAAGGAAAACATGACATCATCAGCATAAGTTGATGAAGAAGCTTGTCCCTGTGAACTAGCAGTAGAAACATCATTTTGTATCAAACTTCACTTTGCAATCCTCGGTGCAGTTGCTACGGGAAAATATCGATTCAGTTCGTTCAAACCAGCGGATGAAGCAAACGACACCTTCTATACCTTTGAAATTGAAAGGTTGACATCTCATAAACTCTTTGTAGCTACATTTTCTTGCTACAGGAGCTTCTCTTGGTCCGGTGTTCCTATTGGTATTGTTAGTATTTGCCATGGTTGCAGCTTGTGCTTCCAGAACTGCGGCAACACTATCAGCAACTAGTTTTCTGATGGTGGCCTGAGTCATGGCTGGTGCTGCAGATGTTGATGTCCTCTTGGGAGCCATTCTATCAACGTTTACAAGACAACACAGATTAAGAATTCATATAATGATAGTCATATCACAAGTCATCGTATAAAAATCAAAAATTTCATACTTAGTGATATTGAATTCATTTGACATATCATTGTATAGATTCTTATTTTGATACAAGTTCTAACAAGAATTACACATTCTTTAATATTATATTGTAGGTTATAACGAAAGATTTTGGAATCGACACACTAACAAGCATTTAACTCATTAGGTTTCTCGGGGACTGGTTTACTTCTCAGTGGTTGTGGTATGATACCGTAACCATTATGGATCATACCGTACATGAGTAATTGTAATACAGGAAATAGGATATACGACCACGACGTATATAAATCGGTATCATAAAACAGCGAGGTATAATGGAATCACCACTGTATTAAGTTATAAACAACTTGTCTATATATTTTACATAGTTAAAATTTGACAAGTGTCATTATTTATGCCACACATCTAGTGGTTGGATTCTAACAAAAGCTGTAAATGATAAGGATCTAGTCTAGTAGTCTGGTGGTGGTGGTCCTCCCTTGTGGTTCTTGAGCTTATGGATCTTGTTCAGAAGATTCTTCATATCTGATCGGTGTCGAACCTGAATATCCTCGATGAGTATCTCTAAAGTAGAAGTCCTGACGCGAGCAAGAACAATCTCATCATCATGCCTTATTTGCTCTCTCTGAAATTCAGAAATCTGAGTACGGGCTTCTTGAAGTTCGGTTTCTAGTTGGTCAAAATCTCGCTGTATGATGACTTGACCATTACCAAGACCTTCTATCTTATCTTCCATGTACTCAATGCGCTCAAGAGGGAGCTTATCTAAGTGATTCAAAATAGTCTCGATCTGTTTCTCATGACGTTCCAGATGCGTCTTATGAGAACTCTCTCCAATCTCAAATACCTAAGGTGTGGTAGAGAAATTAGTAGAGGATGATAGGAAACGGGCTCGTTTCTGAGGCGGTAAAATCTCTTCGGGAAGAAAGAAATCTTAGGGATCAAACATTAGTGACGGAGGCAAAGCAGTTGGTAGAGCAATAGGAGCTTGTAGTAGTGAAATAGGTGATTCATTACTAGTAGCATTATATGCTTGCATGACCTTCATATATGGAACATCGTGAAAAGGTGAGATGGCTAGTGAGGCCAAAAGATACTTAGATAAATCATCTGAAGGATTAGGAGAGGTGTTTCTCAATAAGGCTGGGGAATAGTCTGGTGAAGCCGAAGTATAGTCAGGAGTGTTTGTAGAGGAAAAGGCATCCTCAACATCAAAATCAGATGGGACGATAATAGGGTAGATATAGTCAGAAGTGTTTGAAGACATATTTCTAAAATAACCCAATGGAAATAACATAAGTTATTTATATTTAATATAATAGTTATGTATTATTTACATACTATTCCTCAAATGTAGTGGCATGGAGGACTTTCTTGGATGGAAAAAGTAGTTATAGTTAAGGTTTTAACCTTGTTCTCTATAACCGTGGCTCTTGATACCAATCTATAACACCCCCATATTTGACATATAGCAGCGGAAGCTAATCTGGGGTATTACTTCATGAATCATAGTCACAATAATAGAAAACGACTCAAAAGAGACATTTTTAAAAGATAAATTATCATTTATTATTCATCAGAGTTTTTACAAAAGAGGTCCCAAAATACATTTTAAAACATAAAGTTTAATGATAACAAGTTTGGACGTCCTCAAGTCCAATGCCACTCCGTGCCATAGATTGCTCAATTACCTGAGATAAACATGCTAAAAGGGTCAACACAACGGTTGAGTGAATTTACAGGATTGAAATGTAATAATCGAATACAAGTCAATGAAATAGTAATAATTGCAACAAATACAATTATCATGGAAAACAGTATTATTGCCTTAAGCTTATGAAACCAAACATTAACATCCAAAGTCATTTTAACGACTTGAAGAAACAACTCTCCTTAAGGAAAGGTAACTTGCCAAAGTTATCATTTGTTCTCAAATATAGTGCGTTTGGTTACCCCATGTACGGGTACACCAACGGGAGTTGTCACCCCCAATAGATCGATCCACAATATTCATGTTTACTCGCAAGAGACGAATGGTTCATGATTAAGAAATATTGGCAGTGAAGGAAAACTTATGCAATAATATATCGGGATAGCATACAGTTGGAAAAATACTTGTATTCATGGTTACAACATGTATCTCCCCACGGAGTTTAGAAAACATGTAAAGGTGGGACTATGAACTCACCTTAACAGGGAAATCTGATTGATGGCAAAAGTGACTCAATTAGAAATAAACGGCCTTGTCACGCAACCTGGGGTAATATGTGATAAGTGTAAAATACACATATATGTTTATACCAAAAATGACCCTAAATGACCCAAATCAGACTAAAAATGGCAAAGATATGCTTGTTTTTGTGTTTTGTGTATGAAGGTACGGATAAGACAAAAATCACAAGAAAACCGTCAAAAAACAGGCAAACACGGACACAAGAACGGAAGAGTGTGCAAGAGCCGGAAGCCAAAGTCAAAAAGTCAACCTTGGTCAACTCTCAGTCAACTCAGTCAAACCACAAAACCCAATGTTTCCATTTAAGTCCCCTAAGCTTCAAAAGTTGCATTAATGGTCCCTAATGCCTAATGGGCCCTTAATTTCCCTTTATTCCCTACCCGGATCATAAGCCCAAAACAAAAGCCCAAAATCATAAGCCCAATAACCTTTTATAAACTCTAGAGACCAAATGTGCCAATCCTGAAAGTTGTAATACACTTGGATGTGTAACACTTTTACACTTCATAAAGAGAGGGACTAGCAAGTGATCTAACAGCCAAGATCAAAGATCCAATGATTGGGAAATGGATGGTTATGATTGGCAGGAGCGTGTAGAGCAAGGAAGACCTAGAAGGTTCAGAGAAGGGCTATAAATAGCACACACTTTACACACACACACTATCTAGTTAGCTCTTTAATTTTTAGCTTAATTGTTTTAGCTTATGCAATGTTCTCTTTAAATGTAATTTTCATTTAATCCTTTTGTAAGTTCTTTTCAGTAATGTAAACAAGCTTCTAGTTAATAAAATTGAACTTTTACTTTCCAATAATCTGTCAAAAGCTCTTGTTTTATTCATAAGCTCTTTAATGTTAAGCTAATTACAAGCTCTTATTAGCAATGTTTTGAAAACCGGGTTTGTGATCGACCCGGCCGAGTCACCGGGTCACCGGGTCGGCGGGTCAACCGGTTCGACCGCCGGGTTAACCCGGTTTTCTGCACATGTCCAAACACCCTTTTCTAATGTACAAACACCACATTTGCTGTAAAAAAAACCAACAATTAACAATGAATGTGCTGTAAACAACAAATAAGATGTGGAAACAGGATCTAAACCTCCATAAAACTTTACAAACAACCGTAAATCTTACGTTTTTACAAGTTTCATACTTCAAAAGACATGAATCCACTTGGTGTTTTATCTCTAGGATCCATACTCTATAAATAACAAAATACAAAAACAATCCAAGTAAATACCATGATATCTCTCATCTGTGGTTGGGTTCTTGCTTGTGCAATTTACTTGATTCTTTTACTCGAATTTGGTGATTATGGGTTTGTTTCACTCGAATTGGTTACCATGGTGGCTGGATGTAGATTGGGAGTGAAAGAAAGAGAGAAACGGTGTAAAATTAGGATAAATTATGTGTTTGCTTTTTCAACTTTTACAAATAGATTAAAGGAAAAAAGAACCCGGCGGGTATTGTCCACCCGGGTTGACCCGGGTTTCTCAAAAACCAGCGGGTTGATCTGGGTCTCGAATAGTTATAAAACCGGTTAGTTTTGACCCGTTTTTTAGGCCTGAACCGGTCCAACCGGTTGACCCGGCCGGGTCGAACCGGGTTTCAAAACACTGATTGGATGTAAAAAAGATGGGAGATGATTTGCACACTCCTCTAATTGATTGGGACACTCAAAAGTATTATGTGTTGACATTTATATCCTTAGATTACCTCTACTCATGTTCACCACTACAAAGGTATAAATGTCAACATACAACACTTTTGAGTGTGCCAATCAATTAGAGGAGTGTGCAAATCACCTCCCAAAAAAGATACACCTATAACTGGAACTTGCTATATGAAAAAGTAAGTTTGTATTTATGCAAATAAGTCTTAAATATCAAACTAATTATTAAGATTTAACTATACAAGAATTTCTCTATTCTTGCCCAAAAGGGGTAAATGCAACGGATCTTTTGAATCAATGTTGGCAACAAGACTTCGAAGACTTCACGCGCTGTGAACCTAGTGCGTAGAGACGTGAGTTACTCGAGAACCTGGATACACTTGAAGCGGTCATTCATAGAGTTGTAAATACAGATAATGGTGAATTACGCAAGAAAAGAAAGAACTTAATGCACAAAAGTATAATGGAATCAGTTAGCTATGAAATACTTCTGAGCATCAAATTAAGTCAAGTGTCAAGAGCAGTCTCAAGATATTCATATCAAACCATTTCAAGCAATGGATACAGCTTGAATTTATCAAAAAGCCAGTTTGATAGAGCCGAAAACAACAATGCATTCACAAAATCAGAGACTAGAAACTCAGATGCACAAGGCTAGAGGAAAAAGTCAAAATGCGTGAAGCATAGATGCTGGTTTGAGTTGTCCACAGAAAGCAGTGGACCATAGCCCACAAGCAGGATACAAGTAGCAGTTCAGGGAATTATACCACACAAGTTGTGGATGCAGATATCGGACCAGTAAATGACGATGAGCCATTTGCTGAGGTACAATTGACTGCTCTACATAATATCCTTGCTAATGAACAACAGCATACTGAGCAATCTGAACCCAATTATGACACACATCTGTTGGAAACTACTATTGATAGCAATACCACTCCTACTTCTACCTTCAACAAATATGTGTCATAGGGGAGGAGAGAATTGACCATGAGCTTGGTTAATGCTGAGCTTCTCAAAACGAAAGATATGGTTTGTATGGAAGTTTACAATGAACTTTCAAAATGATTTTTACAACTTGAAAAACATTGTATTTCACTTGAAATTTCAATACAACAAAAGGAAGAAAGTTTTCATAGTAACAAACCATGCATGAATCAGGACCTTCCTGAATTATCGTGACTTTTTGTTGATAACTGATTAGAAAGCTCAGCTACAACAGCTAATAATCCACTAATTTGTTGACTTGAAGACACAAATTAAAAGTGTGAAATGAATCAAGTAATAAGGCCAACGGTTAAAAATGATATCGATGATTGAAACGATTAACATCGAAATAATAACCACAAGTGTAGGGCTAAATTACATGTCAGAAAATGAGCAAACTACATAAAGAAAAAGAGCCATTTGGAAAACAACTTTACAAAGAACTTTTTGATTCAATTAAAAAGACGAAAGTTCAAATAAAGACAACAGTGAATCTTAATGTTCTCAAATTTATCAAAAGTTTGTCCGAAAATAGCTAATTTAAAAGCTCAGCATAGGAAAAGGTTTTTGCAAATGCGGCATTAAAAAATGAACTTAGAAAGTTAAAAGGAAATAGTGTGGATACTAAGTTTTCCAAAGCATCAATCTTAGGAAAAAACCATCTTTAAACATCTAGAAAACCATTTAGGTTTGTTAGACACCGAATATGCTTTACCGTCTGAAACGACCTAGAAATTACAAGAACCACGGTATGCCTCCCAAGTTGATGAGAAAAATGGATTTTCAAAAACAGTCCACGTCCTCAATATTTGCTTAAAGTTCGAATCTACTTTCTGCAAAACCTCATCAGGTGAATTGCACCTAACTACTCTAGGAATAGTCATAAAGAATCGTATGGTTCTAATGATATGGCTCATATGTCATGCGTACTTTCTAGAGGATGCTAGGAAAATACACAAGACAAAACCAGGATTCCTAATCATAAGGATATTTTCCTCTATCTAGAGCATAGTGCCACTCCTAATGCTTGTTACACCTAAAACTTAGAAACTAAATAGGAGTTCTCCCTGAATCTAAGTGTAGTGGTTGAATGTCTAATGGTGAGCCTCTAGTAGATCACTCTATGGCATTCTAGTTTCTTCCTTGGACTCTAAAAAATTTTGTTTTTTTTTGGGTTCATTTGTTCATAAATATATCTTTAATACAAAATCAGTGATGATTGTAATAACAAAAGATCCAGAATAAGGTGAATTCTTCTCGTGCTAAAGTTCAGTCCCCCCAAGATCAGAAACAACCAATCCCGTTGAACCTAATACCACACTAAATAAACCTGGTAGGACAGAATGGTATAGGACAAAGGTTTTTCTCTCAATAAGTCATGCCCATTGTGCTGAGAAACCACACACTCCTAAGATCGTGTTCTTAGGTGGAAACCAACGGGTTAGAATTTTTCAAGACTGATAGTCTTAGGTGGATACCTAACTGAAAGTGTTCATAGATAGCATAACCAAGAGTTTAACAGTGAAACCCCCAAATGGATCAAATGATGATATCACTAACCCATATGAAAGCGATTAAACACTTTATGTTAGATGCAGGTACTTCTAACTCAAGTGCAGGTACTCTTCAATCCTTAAAGAAGACTCTGAGGTATTTTTGGTTTACCAAAAAAGACTGATATCTCATACGTCAGGAGTTCAAGGAATTCAAATCTAATGAACATTCATCAAATGAGACGTTTGGATAAAACAGTTTTCAAGCCTCCGTGTCTTCATCAAATGACATTTGGTTCACAATGGTTCAAACCTCGTTCCTTAATGTCAAATGCGTACTGTTGGCATCTCTTCAAGGCCTGTTCCTTGAAAGTAAAGAAAGGTGACGCCTTCATAGAAAAGGAAAGTTGTACGTGTCATTGCATTTATCCGTGAGCACCGAAAAGAGAAATCTTTTCGGTCATGAGCTAATATAACAAAACATTCCAAGTTTTGAGCTCATTGTAATGGCTTGTAATCAAATGTTAGATTGCAACCCCTTCTTCAAATAAAAGGAAAATGTACGTGTTTAGTGCGAATTTATCCTTAATAACGAAAGAGAAATCCTTTTCGGTCTTGAGCTACTTTCGAAACACTCAATGTTGTTACTCAAGATCGATTGCTTCGTATTCTTCTGTACAAAACCAGTTTTTCAAAGAAAAGGAGAGTTGTAACGCTTCAGGTGCGCTTATCTTCAAAAGAAGAGAAATCTTTCTTGTGTTTGACCATACTCATTAACAAGCTTCATATTTTCCCATACTTGTTCGATAGTTAATGGAACTCAACTTACATTAGCTGGTATTATAATTCACTAGATCAAAAAATGTCATCGCCTATGCAATTTTTTGAAGGGATACATATAATTAAATGTGATAAAATGGTTATCTTGGTCCTTTGAATGTGTATAAAATGGTCAAATGTGAAAGGTTAGGGGTGGTTAAATCTGTAAGGAGTTAAATCAAAAGGTGCGTCCGGTTTGGTTTCCAGTGAGCAATGGCACGTTTGGGTTTAAGACCCAACAGGGTGCGTTTGGTATTGGTGATAAGCACCAGTATGGTGTTTGGGTTTGGCAGATTCACCACAAAAAGAGTGCGTTTGTTTTAGTCATAACAGCAGTTAGGGGTGCGTTTGGGCTGTTGTGGAGATTAGGGTGCGTTCGGGTTTAAAACAACAACCAAGGGTGCGTTGGTTTTTGCGTTTCATCAGACGAAGGGTGCGTTGGGTTTGTTTATTCACCAGCAGAGTGCGTTTGGCTGTGTAGCGTAACAATAGGGTGCGTTTGGCTGTGTAGAATAACGTAAGGGCGTGTTTGGTTATGTGGGTAAAGCCCCAAAGGGGTGTTTGTTTCTGGGTTTAATCAGCGAAAGGAGTGTGGTTTAGTTAAAAATGCATAAGGTTGCGTTGGCTGTTATCAGAATAGATTTAGGTCCGTTTGGTTTGTTTTGGCAGACTAGGGAGTGTTTGGATGGCTGTTTAACAGCAATAAGGGTGCGTTTGGGGTACCTCAAGCAACGTAGGGTGCGTTTGTTTTAGTAGAAACACACAAGGATGTGTTTGGCGTAGCAAGAGCAGCAAGGGGCACGTTTGGTTGGCTGCGTTTCAGCCGAGTAGGGTTAGGACCCGTTTGGTTTAATCGGTTAATAAACACTAAAAATGATTTTTACATATATATACATATATATTAAAACCGGATCTAAAGTGGTGGATTAAAGTGGTTAAATAAGTGAGTTGCTTGTTATATTCATTGAGTATATTTTACAAATCCAATTAGGGTATTTGGATTGAGGGAAAATGGGTAACTTTTGTTAATATGGAAAACGTTAAACAAATGAATAGGTCACGCCGATATTTTTATAAATCGCTACACTTAGTAAACTTTTACAAAACTACTTTATTTATTATCTTGAATTGTCCTAAAAATCTTTAAATCATGGAGACCCAATAATCAAACGTAAACAATAATTTTAGAAATTTCATTTAATTAGTCCACAACTTTAAAACGTGCGTTTATTTTTATAAAGGGACTCTCTATTAAATCATTTGGGGATATCCGGACGCGTGTCAAATTATTTAGTGTCATTATTTTATCACCTTTCTTATATAATACTTGGAAGGTATTATATAATTAGACCACTTTATTTCAATAGTCACCTTTTAAATATAACGCATGGCATGTACTAAATACGCGTCGAGTTATCCTTTTGGGTGTGTATCTTGTTATATAATTCACGATGTGAATTATACAGTTGGTCATTTTTCATTGTGTAATATATACGGGATATATTACACACTTTGCGTCTACCTTTGATTTATTTATTTAACCAACCACCAAACTATTACAACTTTAAATCTAAATCTTTATCAACGCGTCGCGTTGATGTAATCATCCATCGGGAAAACCCAGATACATTACCCTAGGCTAGTGAGACTTAGCCGTTAAGATAAACCGCAACTTCTTGGTCGAGCCGTTTCTGTTTCCGTTTCGACTTGTACTCAATGTGTACATTTCCCGCCAATCATTCTTCATCATCGATGTGAGTTTATAGCCCCTCTTTCACTTGTTTTACATTTACTTTACAAATCTCGGGGGAGAATACATGCTCAATACAACTTGTTTACATATTCGTTTACAATATCTTTTACATACTATTCTACACACTTGGTTTACATACTTGATTTTGCAATTTATTACAAACACATTTACATGATTGATTACAAATTGGTTTACTTACTTATTTGCATAGTTTGCTATGGGATACATTATTTGAACTTTATCTTTGGGTCTAGATAAATGCATACTTTACTTGTGAAATGATTTTGGATTTAAGATTTGATTGGCGCCTGCGGGGCCAACAAGTATTACATGCCCGGGTGTTCTTGGAGGAAAACGCCCATGATGGGAAACACATTATTGTATCACTGAACGAATCGGTACATACAACGAGTCTACGTCCTCAGCGTCATGAAACTGTAAATCACTTAGAGGGTTTGCGAGCGCGAATGTTATGAAAATAGATCTCGATGCGGGTGTGGATCCCTGTCGGGTGATTAAACTCATACAGGTAACGAACATTATAGCGTGATATTATGTGTGTCACAAAAAATGATATAAAAAGATCTATTCGGGATTGACAACCCCGTATTCGGGGTGACTAGCTATCACTGGGAACGAAACGTTTATACATGGTCGGTTCAGTTGGGACTCAGGGACACCCGACGAATACAAATTGGAACATTTTTGGTGACCTTAATTGTATGCATTATTTCTATAGATCTTTGGGATAAGATTGGTACTTTTGATAACATAAAATGGGTCGTGCATATTTTATAAATATTTTACATGGTGCTGTGATGACACAGTGGATAAATATATTCGTTGAAACTTACATTCATATCTAAACTAATCTATGAACTCACCAACTTTAATGTTGACACTTTTAAGCATGTTTTTCTCAGGTGAATTAGATGCTTGGATTATTTGATGTGCATTGGAGTCTTTACATTCAAGTTTTTCATGGTGATGCAATTATGGGACAACTATTATTTTGATTGTCAGAAAATTAACGAGATACTTCTCATGATTTATGAACATTAGACTTACTTGTCCAAGTAAATCCATATGAAGAAGATGCAATACTTCCTGATAGAGAAGTTTTGTTTAGTTTTGAATGAAGTTCTATGGTGCTTCCTTTTTTCACATGCTAAGCAAGGTTTATCCTTTGAATAAACTAGGGAAGGAAGACCAAGAACTTTGTTTTGTTTTGCAAGTTTATTAATGTTCTTGAAATTTAGATGTGATAGTCTTTTATGCCATAGCTAGTTTACACTTTCTGAGGCTTTGGCAAAGAAGCAATCTCCATTTAAAGTTAGTGATGACATGTCAAGGACATATACATCATTTCTTCTAGGAGCTATCAGGAACTTTCTTTGTTAGCATTAGAGATTAATCCTTGCTTATCATCAAATTGTACAATATACTTAGCATCACAGAGTTGACTAATGTTAATTAGATTGTACTTAAAAAACATTTACAAAGGCTACTTTTGTGAAAATAATACCCCCACGGTTTATTGAACTATATCCCTTAATAATACAAGATGAGTTATCACCAAACACTGTCTTAGGACCTGGTTGCTCTACATATTTGTACAGATAACTCGACACCAGTCATACTCCTTGATAATCCACTATCCAGGTACCAAATGAGCTCCCTGGTGTGTCTCTACACAAATAATAAACTTGGGTTAGTTTCTCTTATGAACCCACTTTTTGGTGGGCGCACTGGCCTTTATAGCCTGATTTTTCTCACCTCTTTTAAAGTGATCAAATTCAGTGTGGTCAGTGGTGGAGTGTACAGTGCTTCCACATGTATTACACTTGACACTAATTGATGACTCATTATACTGAGAGGACTCAGCTAGTACTCTTCCTCTGATATGAATGACACGATTGTGTCCTGAGGTAAAGTGATCATAACTTCTACAGATTTCACACTCAGGGTAGTTTCTACAATCATTAGGTCTGTGATCATTGAAACCACAGTGTGTTCATGGTGGGAAAGGCTTTGCCTTTGCTTTCAAGATCTGCTTAGAAGGACATGCATACAGATAAAGCTGAGCCTTGTAGTTTTCACTCCTTTTTAGTGAAGAAGTATACATTTCATGATTTGAGGTCCTATGATCCTCCTTTTTGCATATCATGCAGTAGAGAATCCTATAGCTATCCTCAGTTGAATGATTGGTATAGTGACAGAGTTCACACTTAAGTTGTGGTTTTTGAATAGGCTTTGGCCTGAGTGACTTAGATGAGTTAGAGTTTTGAACTTTTGGTTTAAAATCTTGACTTATTTTTGATGAGTCAACTGACTTAGATGACTTAGTCTGTTGAATCTGTGGTTTTGATTCTTGAGTGTTTTGGGTAAAATTAACCTTTTCATCAATTAACATCTGAACAAGTTTAATTAATTCATTTATTTTTTATTCTTGTTCAGTGTTCTTGACTTCAGTAGGAACTGAAGGTGTGGTTGGCTCAGTCTCACTAACAGTGACAGTTCCTAAAACACTCTTGTTTAAAGAATCTTATGTTTTAGGCTTATTATATTTCATGATGCCTAAGCCAGGTCTCTCTTTAGGAGAGTGGGACTGAAAGGTCAATGACATTACCTCTAAGCTTGGTGAAGCTCCCTGAAGATTTTTTATAGCAGGTAAAGGTGTAATAGATTCTACTTTAGAATCTTTAGATGACTCAGGGTTAGATGATCCTTCAGTGGGTTTTAGAGACTCATTTACAGCTTGACTTTCAGGGACTAGAATTCTTCTAGTATAAAAATTTAGAAGTTTGTTGTCAGGATTTAGTCTCTCAACCCAATCTTTAGATTTTTTTGGGTAAAGGGTTTCTCCAGTAAATGTATTACTCCAAAAAAATGATTCAGTACAAAGGATGTCAGTGAATCCCACATCTTGGATTTAGGAACCATTTCATGGTTATAACCCATAGAGGCAGGAATGAAGATATTTTCATTTATGTTTGGTTTAGATGGTGGCTCAGTGAGCAATTCTCCACCAAGAACCTTCTTTTTTTGGTGAGGGATTTGCTCACTGATGCATTGACTAACCTTTTTTAAGCTGGTTAGCCATTTTTCATTGATCTTTTTCTCCTTATTGAGTTGTTCTTGAAGAGCATGATTTAACTTAGTAAGTTTAGTGTTTTGAATTAGAAAAGTGACAACATCAAGCTTAGCTTGTTTTAAGATTAATAGTTCATCTCTACACTTGTTTAATTCAAAAACAATTTTGTTGTATTTTGACAGTAAGGTTAATCTTTACTCTTCAACAAACTTAAGATCAATATTGATATATTTGAGGTAATTTTGCCAATCCGCATCCTCATCTATAGAGAGAAGAATATTTACCTTTCTCATGGTGATGTCAATCCGTTCACCATTTCGAGCATGATTCTTTCATACAAAGAGCTCATCATCAGCTAGAGCCGTCAGTACCTTGACCTCAGTTACTTCTTCATCATCTGAAACCTCTTATTCATCCCAATCAAAAGTTTCAGCCACTAATCCTTTGTTCTTTAGTTGGAAGGTCTTTGGGTTCTGAGAAGTAAAGAGACTGGCCTCAAAGAGTGCAAGTTTAGCTTTTATTTTCTTATACTCAGCTTTATAGTCCTTCTGAATTTTGGGTTCAGCCTGACTACTTGAGGACTGAGAAGATTGAATAAGTTTTGGAGTAAACTTGGGTTGAAAACCTTTTGACACTGAATAAGAACCAGACACTAGTGATTTTAAGAAGGCTCAGACATTTTAGAAAAGCAGTCTTTAGCAAAATGGTCTTTTTTGCCACATTTGAAACATTTAGTGTTTTCATTTGCTTTTTGACTTGAAAAATTATTTCTTCTTTTTATAAAACATTTTGAATTTGCCAAAAGGGCTCTCTCATAGAACTCAATATCAAGGTCTCTGAGATACTCCTCACTAGACCTTTCATCTACCTCATTATTAGAGTTTTCTTAGAAATTTTGTATAACATTATTAGAAAAGAAGACGGTAGAAATAGCAATGATTGAGGGAGTAGTTATGAGGGCCTTTTGGTGTCAGGATATCTTCTTTGGATTAGGAAGTCCTCGTAGACAAACCTTCCATAGATATCTGTAAGGTCAAGAGTATGCGTATGATTGGCATTCCTCAGTCCCTGAGAGAAGTTTAACCACTTCTCAGGGAGACTGTTCACGAAACCAACATTGATTTCATGTTTAGAGAGGTTAACACCATCATTGGCAAGCTCATTGAGCAAGGTCTTATAGCGGGTGTAGGTCTGTGAGAGACTTTTAGAGAGTTTAGCTCTTAAAGTTTGATACTCAAGTTTCAGATCCATGATCCTGTTTTTCTTGGTATCTGAGGGACCTTCAAAGCTGTGAACCAAGTCAGTCCATGTAGCTTTAGTTGTTTTACAGCTAATGACTAACTCCAATATGTCATTTGGTAGACATGACATAATGATGCTTTTAAGACGTTGGTCTTGAACGACCACCCTCCTCTCATCTTGGGTCCATTGACTCTCAGGCTTTATAGCACCTTTAGCAGTTTTTGGCTGAAATGGACCATCCTTAATACATTTTAAGTAGTAGGGTTCCATTCCTGCTAAGTAGCAAAGCATACGCTTTTTCCACTTATTGAATTTTCTCGGATCTAGTTTGGGAGCAATAGCAGCATAGCTACCTCCCTTTTGTCAACTAGCTAGGGTATAGTACTTTTAGCAACCATTTTAGATGTAGGTTCTAAAAACTTTGAGCAGATTTAAGAGTTAAAAGTTTTATAAACCTTCTGCTTTGATACCACTTGTTGTTCCCTCTTAATTAGTGAATAATAACTACAAAGTTATCATTTACTAACTCATGGCTTGCAAGCAAAGTAATGTATTTGTTCTTTGAAAAGGTTTTGTCTAAGTGAAGATAAACAATATGTAAAAGACACAAAAATAACTTTTCAACGTTTAACTCTTTTTTATTAAAAATTATACCCCATTGTATGCGGAACTACAATGGAGATTGAATGACAATGTGTGTGTGTGTGATCTCCTCACTAATAACTTTTCATAAACCTAAAGTGTTATGCAAAGTTAACTATTATACTAACCAACTGAGCTCACTCAGGGACTTAGTAGATTTGGAAGAGTAGGTGTTTGTGAAAGTTATGACTTTGAATGCACAAACTTCACCTACTCCTTTACAAGACATTTTCTATTTATACTACATAGGTAGGGTCATACCCACATGGGTGATAAGTGCGTATCCCAATGCTGATAGGTTAGTACATATCGTATACCTTTGTCTCTATTATAATTCTATTCTAAGTATGGGACAAACACACTTTCTAAGGTTAGTACTGACACTGACCTTATCTTCATACCTTATTTAGGATAGTTTGACTTCAGGCAGATAAGAGCTTGGACTTATCTGTTTTAAACTATCTCGCCTATTCTTCAGTCTTTCGTATTCTAGGTCTTCTAGTTGTTGGAGATCGTATGGGGTTCAGTGAGTCTATTGCCACAACTCACTGAACCCGTTACCTTCTTCTTTAGCTCAGGCTTTATTCACTGAGTACCGCCTCACTAAATGCTAGAGTCTTTCTTATAGACTCAGGCTGAGCATCTTGAAGGTAACTCACTGAGTGACTATTCACTAAGTGACCTTGAAATGTTGAAGGTTATTAACACTTAGGATGTTTTGTATTCAAATCCTAAGTGAAAGATCATTGGGCACTGAATTGGCCCAATACAAGGGACTAACGATGAAAGTCCACGCAGCCAAAAAGGGACCAAACTGTAAATTTTCTAAGTGGTAACCGGTCAAACAAGTCACATTTTAGTCAATATTACGTAGATTGGTAAGTATTTGAAAGTATGTTGCGTATTGTTTATTTAAATAAATGAAAGAAAAAAAATTATGCATCATGACACCAGAAAAGTGGTGTGGTGTTATACGAGGGAGGGGTGTTTGGTGCCATGGACAAATGTAATGCTATAGGAAAAGTGTTGAGGTGGCTTTTGCCCATGACACCACCACCCTGGCACCACAACACCTAATGCTCTAAGAAGCCAGACCTGCCATATTACTGCACTCTCAACCTTCATAAAGGTTTCTTCCTCTAATATTTACTGTCTACATATACGTTCTATTATTGTTTTTTTTAAATTAGATTGGGAATTTAGATCAAGTTTATCATGTTACTTATACTTCATATTATTTTTACAAACTTTAAAAAGTTACCATCCCCATCCGAAAAAAGTACCCACAAACAAAAAATAAACAAATTAAAATATGCGTAATTAATACTAGTTTTGATAGATAAAAAATCATTTTTACCCTCATAGTATATATATATATATATATATCATTTTTATATATATATATATATATATATATATATATATATATTATTATATATATTATTTATTATCTATATATATTAAGGATCAAATGAGAACAGAACTTATAATGAGAATGATAAGAAGAAACCAAAATCACACATTTCAGATGCACCTATAAAAATGCATGCATATCCCCTTAGAATTATCCTTTCTATTTAAAATGTGCGGCTAGAAAATCCTTTTTATTCTTCTCATTATATTTTTTCTTCTCTACTTGTCCCTTAATATAGATATATACATTTATTTATCTATATAAATAATATATATATAATATATTATATTTATATAATATATATATATATATATATATATATATATATATATATATATATATATATATTCTAGTTAAAGTAGTGTAGTATCTTATACGTAATTGTTAAAATAAAAAGTGTTTTGGACCATTGGATCTATTATTTTGATTAAGATGACATAAATGTCATTAAATGAAAATAAAAAATAGAATTAATTATTTTTGTATAGCATTAAGGGTATTTTGAGTAATCCTATTTGATTAAATATATGTTACAAATACATCTTTATTGCCTCCATAACTCTTATTGTAACTCTTCCTCATAAATTATCCTTTGACTAAATATTTACTACACTAACTTCATTCATCCATCATTAATATCATCTAACACTAATCGATAGATCCAACGTGGTGTGCGAGTGTGTGGTGTATGAGTCGGTGGTGTACAATTCGGTGTACGAGTTTGTGGTATACGAGTCGGTGGTATACGAATCGGTTGTGTACGAGTCGGTGGTGTACGAGTTCGTGGTGTAAAAGTTCGTGGTGTACAAGTCGGTGGTGTACGAGTTCGTGGTGTACGAGACGGTGGTGTACGAGTCGGTGGTGTGCGAGTCGGTGTTGTGCGAGTCGGTGGTGTACGAGTCGATGGTGTACGAGTCGGTGGTGTACGATTCGGTGGTGTACGAGTCAGTGGTGTACGAGTTCGTGGTGTATGAGTTTGCGTCAATAAATAAATAGATATGAAGATGTATCAAGAAAAATACTACCATATAAACGTCATGTTAAATGAAAATTAAATAGTGTTTAGAATAATAAAGTTAAAAACGTTACACAAAATGGGGCATTAATCTTGCAATTAAATTTGGGTTTATTTACTAAATTGTCCTTTGACTAGATATTTATTACACTAACAACATTCATCCACCATTAATATCATCTAACATTAATCAATAGATCCAATGGTTTATATTACTTTTTATTTTAACAATTTTAAGAAGCTACACCACATTAACCCTCCTATATATATATATATATATATATATATATATATATATATATCAAACTTAAATTCATAATTGCATATATATCCTTTATAAACTTTTAATATGTCGTATATATCAAAATAATTATCTATATTAATTATGAACTCTAACTTGTAATATTTATAATTTTATAAATAAAAAAGTAACATTCCTTTCAAAGATACGATTTCTCGAGGTTCAAAATGAACCAGATGACAAAAAATAACGCATCAAGACGATATTTATCATCACAATAAAAATCACCTTATATCACATATAATACGAATGCGTGAAATAAACTCATAAATATATATCATAATTGTTATATATGTATAAAAAAATAAAGTATGTTTACAATGAAAGCGTATATTACTATCAACAAGTTTGTAAGTATACAAAAAGTAATTTTAAAAAATATTTTTTAATAATTATAATTATCATGTATTTTAGAGTTGTAAATTATAATTATTTGTATATATATAACATATTTAAGGTTGATGAAGGATATATGCAAGTATAAGTTTAAGTTGAATTTTTGAGGTTTTAGGATGATATATATGCAATTAATATACCCAAATTAACACATGATCACACATTTCGAGACGTAGAGGGTGTTAACAGCTGAATGAACAGTTTTTTATAAAAAAATTAACATCATCATCATAACATCAACAATATATCACTAAGATTAACAGTTATTAATATATAATGAATTATATACAACTAAAAAACTATATAACTAATATTATATACAAATAATCAAAATTAATGTAATATCATCAATATTATTTAATATATCATTAAAAATTTAACAAAATCAATCAAAAAATAATTGATAACTTTAAAATTAACAATTAGTAACGTTTAATCTGGAAAGTTAATCAAAAATTCACGTAGTATCATCAATATATCAAAAATGAGTAATTTTTAATCATAAAAGAAATCAAATTTGACATAATATCAATATATTATCAACTGATATGGGCTATATTACCTGGTTACTCATGTTTTTTGGTTTTAACACCCGGATTGAACTTGAGAATTAAAAAATCAAAAAATATACTTCCATTCGCATAAAACCTCAAACAAACTATTCATTTTGTAACAAACTCAAAAAAATAAATCCCAATTCTCTCCAAATGAAACCCTAATTCTAGTTTAACTACTACACTCGATCATTTGATGCAAGAACAATAAATGCAGAGTCAACTACACATTGGATGAATTTTAAGGATGAAGATGAAATTTTGTTCTTGCTGATTTGAGGAAGAAGAAATTCCATCAGCTGATTAATAATTTTGCTTTTTATGATGACAAAATGAATGGAAGATCTCCATGGAGATCAAAGACTCTAGATGAGCTTTTTAAGCCCTTTCTAAAGGGCTCAGTAAAGATATTTGAAAAAGATGGTTTTATTGACCTGAGGCTAAATATGGGTCAAGGATGGAATGAATGGAAAGTGGAGGAGATTGCTAATGATGTAAGGCTCTAGGTAATTGTTGATGAGAAGTTTAATCCAAGTGTCTTCCCAGGCTACACGCCCCGACGGGGTTGTGCTCCTAACACCGAAAACGGACTCGAAAACGTCTGAAAACTCGTTTTACTATTCACATCAGCTTTTATTGCTTGTAAAAAGTGTGCAGGAATTTTTATCATACTTTCCGAAAAATAGTCCATGTTTGATTAAGTTTTACTCTTCTGTGTTACACTTTTAGGCTTCAAAACTCGCGCTCTGTACCAAAAAATCATTTCGGACAACATTTTAATTTTATACTTAAGCCGGTTCTGTTAGATATTAGAAAAAGACTCGGTCACCCCATGTATTTTACTGTTCAATATAGCTCGTAGTTTAATAGGTAAACGTTTGACTTTCGGTATTGAACCGGGTACTAATACCCGGTGTATTGTAAGAACTATAAATACCTCTTCCAACTTTGGAAGAGGTAAGCAACTAGTCATTTTACACACACTCTTAGTGTGTTTTTCTTTTCTCTCTCAACTATTCTCTCTCTCTAACTTTCTCTCTCTAGATCTCTTTAGATCTATACATGTTTGTGTGAATTCGGGAACCTACAATTGGTATCAGAGCCATGGGGTGGATTCGTGATTGATTCATATGGTTAAATAAGCTCAAATTCGTGGCTTATTTTTAAAGAAAAAAACCCACGGCTCATTTTTGATTGTGGCTTATTTGTTTGTTAAACTTGATCTTCTCTTGTTCTACACATCAAAAAGGTTAGATTGTAACAATTTCAAGTGGTATACAAGCTCCTAGTTCGATTTATAAGGTTATTAAGTTTGATGTTCTTCGTGGAGGGTTGCTTCGTTTTTATGATCCACGAAGAAATACATGTTATTGGAAGGTTAATCTTCATACACCATCTTAGTATTGCATGTTAGAGCTTTGATTCGTGGTTAAAAAGATAATATGGCTTGATTTTGCTTAATTCGTCCAAGTGTTCTTCGTGGAGAGTTGGTTAAAATATCATTATCTAACCGGCGGTTTGACAAAAGGTAGGGACAAGATCCGGAAATTTAGGAAAAAGTCAAAGGCGAGTTGCCAAAAGTCAATGGCGAGTTGCTTGTTCGCGGCGGTTTACACAGGATAGTGGCGAGTTGGCTTGAAAATAATAGTCGGCGAGTTGGTAAAAGGTACGGCGAGTTGCTAAAACACACGGCGAGTTGTTAAAACGGCGAGTTGTTAAAACGGCGAGTTGTTAAAACGGCGAGTTGTTAAAACGGCGAGTTGTTAAAACGGCGAGTTGCTAAACGGCGAGTTACCAAACAGCGATTTGAGTATTTTATTAGGGCAGCGAGTTGTCAAAAGAAGCAGCGGTTTGATTATTCTATTACACGGCGGTTTGCTTACACTAGCAGCGGTTTGATTTAAAAAAAAAAGAGTACTTTTGGCGGGAAAAGTTAAGAAAAATTTAATTTTTTCTATAGCCTTTTTATCCCATTTTTACACCAAATTTAAATTTTGGTAATAGGGAAAAATTTTGTTAAAAAATTCAAATTATTTTTGGCGGGAAAAATTAAGAAAAAAATTAATTTTTCAATAGCTTTTTTAGCTAATTTTTACACAAAATTTAAATTTTGGTAATAGGGTAAATTTTGTGTTTTGGTCAAAATTCAAATATTTTAGGGCCAAATAACAAACCGTCAACCTAAACAGGACTTAAACTGCATTAATCAAACAACAAACCTACCTTAACATCAAACGATTATTCATTCACGGTTTTCTATTGATTTTGTAAAATCCCGTTAATCTTTTATCGGTTTTAATCATAGACTTGTAAAATCCCGTGAACGTTAATTGCATTTAAAACCACAACATCAATCACATTATCTACTTAAGATCCTTAATTTTATTTCACACATCGAATTTCAATGGAATCTTCTA
>BQNB010010784.1:0-23873 GCA_026074375.1 Tanacetum coccineum | reverse complement strand
TTGTGTTATGATTATGTATGTTTTTGATGTCACACCATATTTGTAATACTTCTACCCTTTTTGGGTCGGGGCGTTACATTATCAGTCTCGGATTATTATTATTATTATTATTATTATTATTACTTCCACCCTTTAAACAACTGCAACATCAGGAGCGAACCGACAAGAAACAGTGGTCTTATTTTGGCTTCAGTTTATCACATTATTATTATTATTATAGCTAAATTTCAAGTCTTGTGGTATTTTAACTACCTAGACAACGAGAGCGAGCCGTCATGAATCGGTAGCCTATTTCCCTACAACACTGACAAAACCTCGATGTGTACCTTACTTTCATCAGAAGGAATCTCTAAGAAGTGATCAAAACTAAGAATTGTTGGGATTAAAAGCTTCTTAATACTGTTTGGAGTTAATAATGTTCTTGTTAAAGTTAATGCTGCTCAGAAGAATTAATACTGCTGGTGAAATTCAAGGAAAATATTCTAAGTGGTTAATACTGCTAGTGCAAAAGTTAAGACTGCTAGTGGAAGTTAATACTGCTCAGGAAGTTCAAGGAAAATATACTAAGTAGTTACTACTGCTAGTGAAGAAGTTAATGCTGTCAGTTAAAGTTACTACTTCTCGAATATTACTGCTGCTGGTTATAAGTTAGTACTGTTAGATCAAGTTAGTACTGCTTATGTGATATGAATGAGATATTTTTGTGAAAGATACGTATAAGTTATTTGAATAGAAGATCATAATAACTTAGGAATATATTGTAAACCTATTAGGACTCTTTGGTGTATAAAAGGAGGTCCTAGGGTATAGAATCATATATCTAGAAAAGTATCAAAGTTGTATAGTTTATAGCTTCAAGGTTTTGTAAACCCTAACACTATTAAGAGTGTTCATATTTTATTGAGGCTGAAAGTTTGGTAAAGTGTTTGTTATTGATCTTGTTTATTACTGTTTCATTTAAATTCTTCTTAGTATCATTGACTAGATTCCGCATAGTCTTTGATATTCACAATTAAAGTTTCTATCATAGTTGTTTTGGATTTATTCAATACAACTTAGCCTTATACAAGCTAAGCAAGATCTATTCTATTGGGTCAACAAGTAGTATCAGAGCTTTTGAGAAGCTTTGAATAAGAAGAAACTTTACTACACACAAGATCTACTTTTTCAAGAAGCAATAGATACTCAATCTACTCAAACCATCAAGCTACCCATACTCCAACCTGGTGAGTATGATCTCTGGAAGATGATGATGGAGCAGTACCAATAGTGCATTGATTACACTCTATAGGAGATCATAGAAAATAGTAATGCACCCATAGTAACAAAAATTGTTGATGGTAAGGAGACTATTATCCCTCCTACAAGTGTTGAAGAGAAGGCACAAAGAAAGGCAGAGTTGAAGGCAAGAAGTACTTTGTTGATGGCCTTACCTAATGAGCATCAATTAAAGTTCAACTCATACAAGGATGCTAAGACACTGATGCAGGCTATTGAGAACATATTTGGAGGTAATACTGCTACAAAGAAAAATTAGAAAAATCTTCTGAAGCAGCAATATGAAAACTTTAATGCATCCAGCACAGAAGTGATTGAGCAAACCTATGAAAGGCTTCTAAAGCTAATTAGTCAACTAGAGATGCATGGTGAAGTTATCTCTCAAGCAGACATCAATCAGAAGTTCTTGAGAAGTTTGTCATAAGAATGGACTATGCATACTATTGTGTGGAGGAATAAACCAGAGATTGAGACATTGAGTTTGAATGACCTCTTCAACAACCTAAAGGCTTATGAATCAGAGGTCAAAGGGATATCTAGCTCAACCATAAACTCACACAATGTAGCCTTTCTGTCCTCTAGCAGCACTAACAGTGCAACTAGAGCAGTTAATACTGCTCAAAGTGTTAATACTGCTAGCACTCAGGGTGCTGCTGATAGCTCAACAACTGTTGAAAATTTTAGTGATGTTGTGATTTATTCCTTCTTTGCTAGCCAACCAAGTATTCCACAACTTGATAATAAAGATCTATAACAAATCCATCTTGATGATCTAGAGGAGACGGATTTGAGGTGGAACATTGCTATGCTGACTATAAGGGCAAGAAGATTCCTGAAGAATACTGGAAGGAAGCTGGACATGGCCAACAAGTAAATAATTAGGTTTGACAAGTCCAAGGTGTAGTGTTTCAATTGCCATAAGAGAGGACACTTTGCAAGGGAGTGCATGGCACCCAGGAATCAAGACAGCAGGAACAAGGAGCCTACCAGAAGGACTGTGCCAGTTGAGGCAACTACTTCAAATGCCTTAGTGTCTCAGACTCAAATTCTTATTCATCTTGTTTAGAATGTGTAAAAGATCTAAAAGAACAAAATGAACAATTAGTTAAAGACTTAAGAACAGCTAGGATAAGTGTTGTCTCTTATAAAACTGGTTTAGAATCTGTAGAAGCTAGACTGTTAGTCTTTAAGAAAAACGAGTCTGTGTATGAGGAAGATATAAAACTCTTAGAACGTGAAATCTATTTAAGAGATTTAGATATTAAAGAGCTTAAAAGGAAGTTAGAGTTGGCTACAAAAGAAAAAGATGAGGTTTTAACTTACAGTACAAAAATTTGAAAATTCATCAAAAATCCTAAGTAAACTTCTAGACAGTCAGATAATGGATAAGTGTAGAACATGATTAGGGTATAATGCTGTCCCACCTCCCTATACTGGGAATTTTATGCCATCAAAACCTAATTTAGTTTATCTTAGTCTGGATGATTTTGTTGATGTGAATGAGTCTGTTAGTGAGTCTATAGTTGAAAAACCTACTGTTGAGACTTATGAACCTAAGACTGCTAGGAAAGAAAATGGAGCCCTAATTATTGAGGATTAGGTGTCTGAAAGTGAGGAAGAGGATGAGCCTAAGTTTCAATCAGTTAAGCCTAATTTTACTAAATTTGAGTTTCTTAAACATAAACTGATAGGAAACCTGTTGAGCAAATTAGGCAAGACACATACAGAAGTCCTAGGGGAAACAAGAGAAACTGGAACCAACAGATGTCTAAAAAATTAGGGAGTAATTTTGAGATGTTCAACAAAGAACAGCAGTGAATAATGCAGGACCCATGAAAAATATTATTAATAATGCATATTTAACTGCTAGAAGGCCTTTTAACAAAACAACAGCAACTAATAATAGTAATTTTACTAAAAAGGTTAATACTGTTAAGGGAACAAGGGTTAATACTGCTAGGCCAAAAGCAGTTCTGGAATGGTGCCATAGATCAGTCTAACTAAGTCTGGCCTAATTTCTCTTATTTATTGCGAGTAATGTTAATCTGTTACATCACATGTACTTCAGTTAATTTTGAGGAACAGATATTATTGTGTTTGGTTATGCTTAGTCTACCTGCAAGATAGGACTTTTTACATTAGTACAGTTGCGAATAACAGAATTTCACAATAAAAAGGGTTAAATACTATTAAGGGAAATAAGGGAATGTTGTTAAGGCCTCAGCCTGTGGGCGTTTGGACGACCATATGACAAAGTTTTAGAACAATGGTCTCTGTTACAATGGTGAATCAATGTCCTTTAAAAGATTTGACTATATTGATGCATAAGTCAGGACCACAAGTCAGTAATGGGCTTGAGTACACCATAAGAAAATAATTTTCCTTACCATTATGTGTTTCGGCCTATCATAGCAAGAATTAAAGGATAAATGAGTGATTGACAGTGGATTCTCTAGGCAATGAATGGAAAACATATTACTAATCTTAATATTTATTGTATGAACATTAATGGAGGATCTTTTTACACCTTTGGAGGTAATTCATTGGAGGGAAGATTACTAGGGGAAATGGTAAATTAAGAATTGGTATATATTAGATGTTGAAGAGTGTATTTTGTTAAAGGAAATAATGTTTAACCCTCTTTAGTGTCTCAACAAATGTGTGCAAGAAGATTAGTGTTCTTTTTACTATATGATGTGTTTTTTATCTTAAGACTTATTTTTTCAACAGAGATAAGTCATGTTCTTGCTTAATGTTCCTGAAAGGATAACATGTACCGTGTTGATTTAAGAATGTGGTTCCTCAAGGAGGTATCCACTTGTCTCTTGCAAAAAGCCACACCCAGCATGAACCTAATCTTTGGCCATAGTGTAGACTTGGGAATTGCATAATTTCGGGAAACCTTGTAAGAGGTTTAACTTTTAACTTTTTGTAATTAATCAATAACCTATGTTGGCTTGTCAGATGGGAAAGCAACAAGAGATTCTTAGTATGACCTAAACATGTTTATTCTATCAGCAAACATGTAAATGTTGCACATGATTTTTTTTGGACACAATATTTCGTAATGAGTTTAATGAAAAAGATGTTGTTGCTCAATGATGGACTTTAGTAGGTTTAGTTAGGGTTTTCTTTTTAGCCACTAGGATGAAACTAGTGAAAAATCCTTAAAACCATTTCATAACATGAATAGAAAATTAATTGAACTTAGGGTGGTAAAGTGTTAGTTGTGACAACTGGGACTGATTTCAAGAGTAGGTCTATGAATAAGTTCTGTGAAATGAATTGGTATTAAGAGGTAATTAGTGTTGCTAGGACTCACACAACAAAATGGAGTAGCAGAAAAGAAAAGTAATGACACTAATAGAGGATGCGTAGGACTATGCTAGATGGATTCATAAAAAATTTTTGCCAACACTCTTTTGGGCTGAAGTAGTTTATTATACTTGTTTTTCCAAAATAGGGTGTTAGTTATCCAAGCTAACAAACAAGACCCCTTTATAAAAACTTTTTCTAGTAGAATAACCTTCCTTAAGCTTCAGAGACATTTTGGGTGTTCCCCTCCCCTGGGGTAACAATTCTTTTATACCTTAGATCACCTAGGTAAATTTGATGGGAAGGCTATTGAAGGGTTACTTGGGTATGATTCTCTACCAATAGCAAAGCATTCAAAGTATTCAACAGTAGAACTAGGATAGTTGAAGAGTACCCTGCTTTGTTCAGTTTAGTGAGATTCTACAACTAATATTACAGGAAGTGGAAAAACTTAGATTTTTACATTGATTCACTAAAAAGTTAATGAATTACAAGCCAGTTGTTGAAGGAATAGGTCTAATGTATTGCAGGTACAAAAGCAGTTCTAGATGAAGGTAATGAATAGAGTGGAGACAACACTTGGCAAAGATTACATATTGTTACCATTATGGACTGCTGATCCACCATTCTCTTAAAGTTCAAAGAATTCTCCTGATGCTGGATTCAAACCTTCAGGAGATGATGGAAAGCAAGATTATGTAAATCCAAAAAAAGAAAGTGAAAGTATGGATCAAGAGAAGGAAGACAATGTTAACAGCACTAATAATGATAATGTTGCTAGCATAAATAAAGTTAATGTTGTTGGTGCAAAGACAAGCATTGAACTTCTAAATGATCCAAATATGCCTGAATTGGAAGATATTGTCTATTCAGATGATAATGATGATGTTGGTGCAGAGGCTGACATGAACAATTTGGATACATTTATGCCTGTCAGTCCTATTCCAACTACAAGAATACACAAAGATCATCCTGTTGACCAAATTATTGGAGACTTAAATTCAGCACCTCAAACAAGAAGAATGACAAAGAATTTGGAAGAAAATGGTTTGTTTAGTTCAATCAAGCAAAGAATAAACCATAAAGACTTTCAAAATTGCTTGTTTGCTTGCTTTTTATCACAAGAAGAACCCTAAAAGGTAATTCATGCATTAAAGGATCCAAGCTGGATAGAGGCTATGCAGGAAGAGCTTCTACAATTCAAATTACAAGAAGTTTAGACTCTGGTGGAATTACCAAATAGAAAAAGAGCCATAGGAACTAAATGGGTCTTCAGGAACAAAAAGGATGAAAGAGGTATTGTGATTAAGAATAAAGTAAGATTGGTTGCATAAGGGTACACACAAGAAGAAGGGATTAATTATGATGAGGTTTATACCCCTGTTGCCAAAATTGAAGCAATTAGGCTATTCTTAGCCTATACCTCATTTAAAGACTTTGTGGTGTACCAGATGGATGTCAAGAGTTCTTTTCTTTATGGAAAGATTGAAGAGGAAGTCTATGTTTGTCAACCACCAGGATTTGAAGATCCAGACTTCCTTGACAGAGTATACAAAGTAGAAAAGGCACTTTATGGATTGCATCAATCTTCCAGAGCTTGGTATGAAACCTTGTCAACTTATTTGTTGGACAATGGGTTTCAGAGAGGAAAGATAGAAAATAATTTATTTATCAAAAGGGACGAAGGTGATATTTTGTTAGTTCAAGTGTATTTTGATGATATCATTTTTGGTTCTACAAAGAAGTCATCATGCACAGAGTTTGAGAAGATGATGCATAAGAAGTTTCAAATGAGCTTTATGGGTGAACTTACATTCTTCTTAGGACTGCAAGTAAAGCAGAAGGAGGATGGGATTTTTATTAGTCAAGATAAGTATATGACTGAGATTTTGAAGAAATTTGGTTTTACTATGTCAAGAAAGCAAGCACACCTATGGAAACCAATAAGCCTTTGCTCAAGGATTAAAATGGTAAAGATGTAGATGAACACATGTATAGATCAATGATTGGTTCTTTGATGTATCTCACATCTTCAAGACCTGATATTATGTTTATAGTATGTGCCTGTGCAAGATAACAAGTCAACCCACAAGTGTCACATCTTCATGCTGTGAAAAGAATTTTTAGATACTTAAAAGGTCAACTAAAATTAGGCCTTTGGTATCCAAAAGATTCACCTTTTGATTTGGTAGCATACACTGATAGTGATTATGCTAGAGCAAGCTTGGATAGGAAGTCCACAACAGGAGGTTGTCAATTCTTTGGGTGTAGGTTGATTTTATGGCAATGCAAGAAGCAGACTGTGGTTGCAAATTCCACAACAGAAGCTGAATATATAGCTGCTTAAAGTTGCTATGGCCAAGTGCTTTGGATACAAAATCAGATGCTTGATTATGGGTATAACTTCATGCATACAAAAATCTATATTGATAATGAAAGCATAATATGCATAGTTAAGAACCCTATTTTTCACTCAAAGACAAAGCACATTGAGATTAGGCATCACTTTATCAGTGATTCCAATAAGAAGAAGCTTATTTAGATGACCAAGATTCTCACTAACAAGAATGTTACAGATTTGCTTACAAAAGCATTTGATGTAAGTAGATTTTAGTATCTAATTGCTAGTATTGGCATGCTCAATCTCTGAAGTCTTGATTAAGGGAAGGATATTTAGAATGGATTGGAAACGTTGTGTGATTTTATGAGATAAAAGAATTAAGAGAAAGCAAAAACAGATAGAGAGAATTATGAGTAAAAAGAATTGAGAGAAATCAAAAACAGACATAGAGTTTTTGTGAGCCAAAATGCTAATTTGATGATGGAAAAGCTATTTAGAATGGAATTGGAGTTAATGCTGGCGCCTCAAAGTTAATGCTGTTAGGCATAAACTTAATGCTGCTAGGCAAAAGTTAGTGCTGTTGGGCTAACTTACTACTGCTGAGCGAAAGGAAGTGCTGCTAGGCTAACTTAATGCTGCTAGGTTACCGTTGGGTTAATGCTGTTGAGAGTATTCTACATAAATACAAAAAGTTACTTCGATTGAGGGTTTCTTTCATTCACATAATCGATTTTGCTCTTACTAATACTCTCAAAATCACAAAGCATAACTTAATTTCATCTTTAATTCTTGAAACACAACATCTATGGCGGATTTAAAATTTGCTGATACTCACAACATGGTTGTATTTTGGGAGAAACCCACTAAAAGTGCAGGGTTTAAGGAGATAGTAGATTTTCTGAATGCACACTAAATAAGGTATACTTTGACTGTTAATCCTACTATATATGTTTCATATATTGAGCAGTTTTGGTCTACTGCTAAGGCCAAAACCATCAATGAAGAAACACAGATTCATGCCTTAGTAGATGGCAAGAAAATAGTCATAACTGAATCATCTGTTAGGAGAGACCTTCAACTAGCAGATGAGGATGGTATTGATTGTCTTCTAAATACTACAATTTTTCAAAATCTTACATTGATGGGGTATGAGAAAGTTTCTGATAAACTTACTTTTTATAAATCTCTCTTCTCTCCTCAATGGAAATTCCTGATTCATACTATCTTGCAATGTCTTAGTCCAAAGACAACTGCATGGAATGAGTTTAGTAGTGTTATAGCATCTGCTATAATCTGCTTAGCTACAAACCAAATATTTAACTTTTCAAAATTAATTTTTGATAGTATGGTGAAGAAATTAGATAGTTCAAACAAAATTTTAATGTATCCAAGATTTGTACAAATGTTTTTGGACAATCAACTTGATAAGGTGCCATATCATAATGCTATTGTTAATGCACCTTGTCACACTAAGAAGGTTTTTGCTAATATGAAAAGAACTGGTAAAGGTTTTTCAGGAAATGTAACACCTTTGTTTGACACAATGCTAATACAACATCAAGCAGAAGTGGGTGAAGGGTCAGGACAGCCCACTGATCCCCAACACACATCCATCACTACTTCACCATCTAATCTTGAACCAATCACTGTTCCATCATCATCTCAACCTAAAAAGACCCAAAGACCAAGGAAAGCTAAAAGGGCCACTGAGATATCTCAGTCTAGTAGACCTATTCCCCTTGTAGCAGATGAGACTGTCACTAAGGAGTGGGAAGACAGAATGGAAAGGGCTACCACTACTGCTTCTAGATAAGAAGCAGAGCAGGAGAGTGGTAACATAAATTAGACCCAATCAACAGAAACACTTAATGAGCCTATTCCTCAGGGAACTAGTTCAGGTAGTGGTCCCAGGTGCCAAGATACCATATTGGGGGATGCAGAAACTCAAATTAAGTTTGAGGCTGCATCTAAACAGTCCAATGATCCACCTCTCTCAAGAGTTAACACACTTAGAAGTGGGGAGGATAGCATGAAACTATAGGAATTGATGGAACTTTGTACAAAACTGTCTGAAAGGGTTCTTGATTTGGAGAAAGCAAAGACTGCTCAAGCAAAGAAGATTGATAGTTTAAAGAAGAGAGTTAAGAAGTTGGAAAAGAGAAGAAGGTCAAGAACTCTAGGGATGAATTTATTCAAGATTGGTACCTCTAGAATAAGAAGTTTGGGTAAGAAGGATGCATCCAAACAGGGGAGGAATTTGAAATAGGGGAAACAAAGATCAATCTTTGAAGAAAGTGATTTTGATGATGAAGGTTTTGATGCAGATATGGATGAAGTGTTCAAATATGTTAAAGGAGATGCAAAGCAGGTGATTAGTGCTGTTGCAGATGAAGTTCCTACTGGTAATGCAGTTAATACTGCTGGTACTGAAGTTAATACTGCCAGTGCACCAGTTACTACTACTGGTGTATCTGTTAGTACTGTTGATCCAGTTACTACTGTTGGTGTTGAGGTTAGTATTGCCACTCAACTACAATAACAACTGCTGATGATTTGACTCTGGCTCAGACTTTAATGGATATAAGAAGTGTAAGACCCAAAGCTAAAGGAATTTCTTTCAGAGAGCCTGGTGAATCTACAACAATAACAACACCAACACCAATACCTTCAAAGATTAAGGATAAAGGCAAAGCTAAAATGATTGAACTAGAGAAGCCTTTGAAAAGGAAAGATCAAATTATGATTGATGAAGAAGTTGCTCTAAAACTACAAGCATAATTGAAAGAAGAAGAGAGGCTTGTAAAAAAAAGAGAAGAAGATGCAAACATTGTTGAATGTGATGATGTTCAAGCTATGATGAATGCAGATTATAAGCTAGCTGCAAGATTACAAGCAGAAGAGCAAGGAGAGTTGTCTGTTGAAGAAAAGTCAAGATTGTTTGTGGAGCTCATGGATAAAAGGAAGAAGCATTTTTCAAGACTTAGAGAAGAAGAGCAGAGAAGAAAACCACTAACTAAAGCTCAAAAGAGGAATCAAATGTGTACTTATTTAAAAAACATGGCTGGATTCACTCATAATCAGTTAAAGAACAAAAGCTTTGATGAAGTTCAGAGGGCTTTTGACAAGACCATGAGCTGGATAGACTCATTTGTACCTATGGATACATAGTTGGTGAAAGGCAGTGAGATAAGAGTAGAAGGAAGTTCAAAGAGAGCAGGAGAAGATCTTCAACAAGAGTCTACCAAGAAGCAAAAGATGGATGATGATAAGAAGAAAGAAAGCTTAAATAATGCTTTGAGATTGTTCCAAATGATGGAGATGATGTAATTATTGATGCTACACCCTTGTCTGTCAAAATTCCAATGATGGAAAGGTAAGAAAAGCTTCTTTTAAATTATCAGAGCAGATGGTAAGACTCAGATGTATTTGACTTTTAGTAAAATGCTTAAGAACTTTGATAGAGAAGACTTGAAAGTTCTTTAGAGAATAATCAAAGATAGATTTAAGAAGACATAGCTAGTGGATTACATGGATACTTTCTTACTTCTTACTTTGAAGACCATGTTTGAACATTATGTTGAAGATAACGTATGGAAGAAACAGCAAGGTTTAGCTAAAGTGTTGAATTGGAAGCTTTATGATTCTTGCGGAGTTCATTGTGTAACAATACAGTCCATAACATTTTATCTGTTGGTTGAGAAGATGTATCCACTTACAAATCACACACTACATCAGATGTTCAATGATGTGAAGCTTCAAGTTGACTATGAGTGTGAAATGGCATTTGATCTTCTTAGATTGGTCAAGAAACAGCTTAAGGAAGGCTATGTACCTGAATGAAGTATTTGGAAGCATCCTACTGATGATGATGAAGACTTTTAATGAAGAAATTTGATGATTTTAGAGATAAATATCAAGTTTAGGGGAGGATTGTTAGGATTACAAGCTTCTTAATACTGTTTGGAGTTAATATTGTTCTTGTTAAAGTTAATGCTACTCAAAAGAATTAATACTATTGGTGAAATTCAAGAAGAATATTCTAAGTGGTTAATACTGCTAGTGCAAAAGTTAAGATTGCTAGTGGAAGTTAATACTGCTCAGGAAGTTCAAGGAAAATATACTAAGTAGTTACTACTACTAGTGAAGAAGTTAATGCTGTCAGTTAAAGTTACTACTGCTGGAATATTACTGCTACTGGTTATAAGTTAGTACTGTTAGATCAAGTTAGTACTACTTATGTGATATGAATGAGATATTTTTGTAAAAGATACGTATAAGTTATTTGAATAGAAGATCATGATAACTTAGAAATATATTGTAAACCTGCTAGGACTCCTTGGTGTATAAAAGGAGGTCCTAGGGTATAGAATCATATGTCTAGAAAAGTATCAAAGTCGTATAGTTCATAGCTTCAAGGTTTTGTAAACCCTAACAATATTAAGAGTGTTCGTATTATATTGAGGCTGAAAGTTTGGTAAACTGTTTGTTATTGATCTTGTTCATTATTGTTTCATTGAAATTCTTCTTAGTATCATTGACTAGATTCCGCAGTCTTTGATATTCACAATCAAAGTTTCTATCATAATTGTTTTGGATTTATTCAATACAACTTAGCCTTATATAAGCTAAGCAAGATCTATTCTATTAGGATCAACAAGAATCACAAAAACCAAATCAACTTTATTTATTGAAATTTATTATTTTTATAGTTTTTAAGCTGATGGGAGCAAAAAGCCACAATTAACCTCTATGAGCTCTAAAGAGATCTAACTACTCCACACTTAGCATCTAACTTATATTCAACTCTATCATTTTTCGTTCTTTGAAAAAATTTAAAGTTTAGCAAATGCTTAGTCTCGAAAGCTAAGGGGAAAGCTAGAGTGTAAAACTCGTTCATGTCCAAAATCTCCCTAATTCTAGCCTACGAGCCTACTTATTTATCAAATATTTTTATATCATTTTTTCATTTTTTTAATAATATAATAAAGCAAAAATTTAGTCAGAACGGGGTTGCGTGGGACACAGACAGGCAACAGGTATGATCAATTTCGACAGAAATCCCCCCCACACTTAGAACCGAACATTGGCCTCAATGTTCAAAAATGTCGGGTTTTACCCCCACACTTAGGAACGAAAAAGGCAAATGCAAAAAATTCCAAGTGTGAAAGGGGAAATAAAATCATATATATATATATATATATATATATATATATATATATATGATCAAGATTAAGGATTCCCATGATATAATCATGAAAATGATCGGAGACCGCGTGATTGGAGGATTGAAAACAAGCACGAAGGTCTTCAAGATCATAGGAAATCCTGCAAGCAAAAACAAAAAACAACAAAACAAAACATTGAGAGAAGCACTCCCCCATACTTATTAATTATTACTACTAGACTAATATATTATTACTACTACTACTAGGATAAGCATGGGTTGCCACCCACGAAGCGTTTGTTTTTGTGCGAGTCTCTAGCTTGACTCTCCCCGAATTTCTTTACCCTTGGGGTGAAAACTGATGGAAGATACGATCTTAAAAGAAATTTCATTCAAAATATGACAGTTATTGATTATGAAATTATCAATCAGTAGATGTGGAGATTTTCTCGTGAAAGAAAAAAATTCCATTGTTTAGGAGGATCCCGGGATCGAAAACTTTGTCTTCATTTCCAGAAGGAAATGAAAGAAAAGTCTCGATCTTAGAAGGATCAGTCAGGAAAAAACAATCTCTGACGAATAGAATAGAAGAAAAGTCATCCAGAAGGAGAATGGAAAATCTCTTAGAGTGAACTCCATTGATGGTGAATATTCCAAGATCGAAAACTTTGTCTTTATTTCTGGAAGGAAATAAGACTAAAAGATCGATCTTAAAAAATTTCTCAAAAAAATGGAGTCACAATCGGATAAGAAGAGAGGCAAATCATTAAGCTCATTAATTTTAAGATCCTAGTCAACTCTCCTGGATCGTCCTCTAGATCAAAGTAAAAATGATCATACTTCGGTAAAGATATGATGTGAGCGAGTTCATCGGCGAACTCCTCATGATGAGAATCACTCCTTTCGGCAGGAGGAAGAGGATCAATTGAAAGATCAAAGTAGAATGATTCATATTCGAGAGAAGAAAGATCAGAATGAGAAGTGGTACTGCCACTACTTTTCTCTTCTTGATGATCGACATCAAAGCAAAATGCTTCATAATCTGGAAGAGAATGATCGGATTGAGAAGTGGTATTACCACTACTCTTCTCTTCTTGATGATCGATATCAAAGCAAAATAGTTCATAACTAGGAAGAGAAAGATTAGAATGAAAAGGAAGGGTGTCGGTCTCTTCCAAGAGAAAGTCACTATCCCCGCAGGGGGTAGGAGATGGGGAGAGAGACGCGATAACAAGATCAGAAAAAGGAGTGGGATTGCCACTCAAAGAATTGTTTTCAATAGGAAATTTATCGCATAAAGAATCAACAATATCAATACAATAAATGAAATGGTCGACACGTCCTATAGGATTCTCTAAAGCTTGAAATTTGTCTTTTTGAAGCCTAGATGAATATGGAATCAATGGCTGATGAGGATTAAGCTCAGGGTTTTCCTTTGGTTTGGTGCGGACAATGGTGGAGTTTCTGGAGGTGGGACAAGTGGCGTGCTCTGAGAGCTAGCAATTTCCACCACTTCCTTTATGGTCTCTGGTTCTTGATAAACGAGAAGATTAGAATGAGGAATAGAAGATCCATCAAATGTCAAGCCATCCATAGTAGTAATCACTTTAAGCTCTACACGTGGTTTTGTTACAGTGTTGCTCGGTGGCACACATGATGGCGTCTCTTAGAGAGCTTCTGCCATTTGACCCATCTGATTTTGCATTAATTGAATTGCGGCTTCTTGATTACGGTCATAGGTTTCTTGCATGCTAGCAATATGATACCCAAGAGCTTCGACTTGTATAGTAAGAGCGGCAATGGCATCAATTTGAGTTGAGGTACCACTATTACTCAAAACTTAAGGTTTATTTCTGAAAGTTCAGACCTTGTCTTTATTCTTAATAATGGTTAAGGCTTCTTGAGTATTTTTTGACATCAGAGTTCCACCCGCTGCGGTATTTAGAGAATCTTGATCAAATTGACTCAACCCGTTATAGAAAAAATCTATTTGATGAAGGGGTGAAAATCCGTGATGAGGACATTTCCTTAATAAATCTTTAAATCTTTCCCAAGCTTCTGTAAACGTCTCACCGAAAACTTGTTGAAAGTTCGTGATTTCTTTTCTGAGCTCTCTTGTTTTAGAATGAGGATAAAATCGATTCAAGAACTTTGATACTAAATCATCCCAAGTTGTATTGGAACAAGGAGGTTCATTCCTAAGCCATGTCTCGGCTGCTCCTTTAAGTGAAAAAGGGAATAAGATCAACTTCATCACATCATGAGGCACTTGGTTTATTTTGAAATTTTGGGTTATTTGGTAAAATCTTTTGATGTGTGAATGAGGATCATCATTATCAAGACCAAAGAAAGGATTGTTACTTATGAAATTAAGTAACTCGATTTTTAATTCAAATTCATTTGCTAGAACACTGGAAAAAGATACTGAGGATTGGGAGGGGGGCGCTGGGGGGGACGATAGGTAATTGGGTGGTGTTGCGCTTTGGAATTAGGGGGGGGGACAAAGGATCGGCCATTTGGACGTCTCAGAGTTCTACCCTCTCCTTGTATATGATCATGAAAAAGATTATCGGACTCGGATTCTTCTACTCGACGAAATTGTAAACTTTTTTCGGGATTGGGAAAATGTAACTTGATTTGGTTCGAATAAAATTGTGTGCTCATGCACCAATAGTAAAACGGAGGAATTTGGTGTTTAATAATTTTTAGTATGTCTTTGTAAATCTTTATTATCATCATTTTTTTAATATATATATATATATATATATATATATATATATATATATATATAGGAAAATAAAAAAATAAAAAATAAATAAAATAGAAATGGAAAATATTTCTAGAGTTTTTTTGAAAAGATAATAAATAGAAATAAGAAAATATTTTTGGAATTTTTAATATATAAAATAAAGAAGAAAAATAAAATATGAAGATGAAAAATATTTTTTTGGATTTTTTTGATTATTATATATATATATATATATATATAAAATATAATACTAATATATATACATATATAATATAGGCATTTTCATTGGCAAACCACTTTTTTGTACAGAACCTACAGAACCAGCATTTTATACTCTATTAATGCATGATGTACATCATATAAATGCAAGATGTCATTTTTGTAAATATCAGTACTTATTTTGAAAAAAATTATTAAAGTAAAGGCAAATCAGGTATTTTGTTTCTTCATAAAAATAGCTTTAATAGTTCAGATAATTATAACTGCGTTGTTTTTATCTCCTCCTTTATTCTAGATCTACAACATGTTATTTTTTTCTCATATCATCTCCTCTCATCTTTGATATCAAATTGATCTATCACTTTTGATTCTCCAAAACCGCCATGGCTACCAATAAACTAACAAAACTGACACAAATTCGATTAACGATAACGATTTTATGGTGTTTATGGCTGCGGTTGTGATTGTAGTTTGTCTCTCCGACATGGTGGTGTCGCTTGTCATGGTGGATCAAATCATAAAATAAAGATCTTGTGAAGTATGTATTCAGATCTATAACTGTTCAATTCTTATTCAATTTTTGGCTTTTCGAACAAGTATTGGAATCAAGATCCCGCCTATTGTTTGTGGCTTGACGAGGCGGAGCGGTAAGTCTATCTATATTATTGTTATTCTGTCTATATGCCGCATAGGTGTGGGTTTAGGGTTCAAAACATGCAATTTAATTTAAGACTTGCTTGTTGTGACTTAAATACCAATCTTATAATACAAATTTATTGGTTAATGAGTAAATTGACACTTAATATTGAGGCTTTTTTTAAGTCTTTCGTTTATTCTATGACATGAAAAAAGAAGCAAATCCTTTCCTTGCCATCAATTATAGTTAGTAAATGATAGTGTTAAGTTTAATTAGAGAAAAGGCATAAAATGTTTTTTTTCAAGTAAAGGCTAAAATAAAAGTACATGGGTTGACTAGGTGTAGGTTCCACTTGCAAATCATAATCGTGTACGTTCATATCTCTCTTCCCACTTGGTATGTATGACCAAGAGCTTATTAATGGATTGTATATAGTAGCACGGGCATTGCATTGATTATGTTTGGATTGCTGTGTGAGCGTAAGAATGGGTCATTTTTGAATTGAAAGATTATGCAGCAATAGAAACTTTCAATATGTTTGCGTACTGTCTTTGGTACAGTTTAGCTCCTTGTAACATGCCGAATATAGATTCTACCCTAAGTTGACTAGCATAGGTCTAGCAATCTTTCTACTGTTTGTATTTGGATAATGATTGGTATAGGTTATGGTATGCGTATTCCATGTTATATATATGCCCAGTGTTTTACTGGTCAATAGATGTTCCCATATACTGCTCTGATTTGTGTTTTTTGCTATAAAAAGAATACAATTATAGATGAACGCGGTTCATTTGCTGTCACAAGTCCCTTAACCAGGATCGCTTGCAAGTTTGCTTCAATCTTTAAAGAAGGTTAGTCCACAGGTTTTAATTATTACTCCACTGAACACATAAGTGCAAATTTCCACTTATAGTGCACGTTGACACACAGATGACTACAAAGCTTTGCAATCTGAAATTTAAACTTATCTTGATAAGTTATTGTTAACACCAAGTTTTTCCTATGGATACAACCTCCTAATCAGGTTGCTCTTATTGGTGAAGTTGTGCCCCTCGGTGATAAAAAGGTACAGTGTAGAAGCTAAACATAAGTGGCTCTTATATTATTTTTATGATCTAAACTAGTATTTTGATCAAATATTAATTCATTGCTTTATCTTTGACGTACACATATTTCACTCAATAAATTTGATATAACTAGATTTTTTTATATATTTGTTTCAAGGGATGGCTAAATCATAGGAATGACAGTGTGTGATGAAAATGGTCAATAGATGCACCCTTACTTTTAGATGGTGTGCACAAATGTTTTCGAAGCTGTACTTATATGTTCTCGAAGCTGTGCATATATGTTCTCGAAGAGTTCACGCATGTTGTTTTAAGAGTGCACATTTATATTTAACAATATACATTTGTATTTGAATTGTATTTCATTTGATATAAATTTTGTGTACTGTATTTATATTTATGTTTTTGCTTTCTTATAAATTTAGAGATTAAATGTACATATTTATGTTTTTTGTATAAATTTTTGAAATAATATACACTAGAAACATATGTGCAATTATCATTTTAAGAAAAATAACAAGTTTCATGGCTAAACAATTGTATAAAAGAAAAAAACACATATGCACTTTTTTTTAATTTGTATGCAAAAAACATATATGAATTTCCATAATATTTAAAAAAACATATATGCACCTTATTTTTTGAAATATATTTGCTGAAAAAATAAAAAAATAAAAAAAATTAATTTTTAAAAAAATAAAAAAATAATTTTGAAAATTTAAGGCTTAATAAAAATGTTTTTTTAAATTAAAAAAGAAAATGAAAATGTGTTTTACTATTTTACCCTTTTGAATTAAATAAAATGATTTAATAATACTAAATTCTTATTGGTTCAAAGTTGGTTCTGTAGGTTCTGTATAAAAAAATGGTTCTGTAAAGAACGGTCCCATATATATATATATATAATATATATATATATATATAATAATATATATAATTATATATAATATAAATATATAATATATAATATATATATAAACACACCTATATATTACACACACACATGATATAAATAACACAAAGACATACACACACACAACAAAAACACACACATATATATATATAATGTATATATATATATATATATATATATATATATATATATATATATATATATATATAAATATATATATAAATATATAAAGGGTCCCTTCAAGGCCTTCACTTCTAAACAAAACGTAAAATCGTACAATCCTCCCCGGTAACGGCGCCAAAAACTGATTTCGTCGTAAACGAGTCGAGTAATATAATAAGTAAGTCCCGTTAGATTCAAAAATTGCTTGAGGACAAACAATTATCAATCTTTCGAGTGTCGTAATCCCAACGAGAATTGAATTGAAAACCACGTTTATGTTCGAAATTTAAATGCTTGATTATCTTTTAATTTTGGTTTTGGTATTTAAACTACTTTAAAAAACTATTTTTGGTTTTTGATTAAAACTAAATATAAAATAATACTAAACTAGATTATACTAATTAATAAATAAGCAAAGCAATTAAATGAAAAGAAAATATAAAAAGATATGCTTGCTAAGTGACGTGAAAAGTTCCTCAAGTGTGAATTAAGATTTTACTTAACGAATTAACTTCCTTAGAAAAGATAATTATCTCACAACGTTGGTTTATTTTGACAAAAATCTCTTAAAAAGATATTAATTACTAGATGTGTCGTTTGACTATTTTTTCTGATTTTGGCCTTCAAAACATTCAAACTAAAAATCTAAATAATCGAGAATTATTAATTAACAAACCTTTTTACAATCCACACTTAATTTCCAATCTACTAATCACTTAGCAAGCACTAATAAACTACTCAATAATCATAACAATTAAGCTAGCAACAATCATAATATCAAACATAAACATTTTTTTAACTAGTTAAAAAAAACTACTAATTAAAGTAATAGGAAGAGAAGGCAGAACCCGATCCGAGCAACGAAGGATATTACAACCACCCGATTTAATAAGATAAAGTAAATAATCAAATTCAGTCTAGCTTATTAAACCCTTAAGCTCCTCGCCTATGTGTTGAACCGGATTCATCAAATCACAAAACAAGAAAAGTTAAAACGAAACAATAAGCAACGATAAGCTACTTAATCAATCAACGAAAATCCTTTTTAAACTAAATGAAAAAAACAAGATCATTAATCACTTTTTTTATAAAGCGATTTTTTTTCTAACGAGCTAATAAGCAAAGCTAAAATAAGCAACTAAAATTAGCACTAACCTATAGTACCAAACCGAACCATACCTGCTATACCCCTAATAAAACTAAGCTACAATCTTCAAATGAAAATAAGCAAACTACCGAATAACGAAACGAACCAAACCTGCTAAACCAAAACTGATCTAATAATAAACTAACCAATCTACCATATACCAAAACAGAACAAGCAATTAGCCAAAACAAATCAAATCCAATCAACCTTTTAATCTACCAAAATAAGCAACTACAGCTTATTGTAATAAGCTGTGCGACATGAGAGTAAACAAAAAAGAAAGATGAAGCAATCCAACTCAATACATAACCTGAAAAAACTAATCTAAACCTGCTCGAAACATTATCCGATATCCCCGATTAACAAATCGAACCAAGGTACCTTCAAACCATTCGAATATTCAAACAACCATCACTCAAATCCATATTTCAATAATCCAACCGATTAATTACATAACAAATCTGAACTATTGCTTATTAATAAAATGAACAATACATAAGGGAAGTAATCTATCCTACTCCTAATCTAATTTACTCTACTCCTAATCTGCTACTCCTACTATTCTACTCCCTGAAAGATAAAAAAACAAAATGAGATAATATAAATAAAGTGTTGTGTTAGGAATTTTATATAACAGACTTAATTCTGTTAGTATACTAGTTAGTACTGGTAGAAGGTTTATCATAGTTAGTACTGGCAGTATTAAATAGTTAATTCTATTTATGTAATAGTTAAGTCTGCTTACGCTGAAATTAGTTAGAGTTAAAGATATGCATGAGATATCTTAGGAAACGATATGCATTATCTTTATACGCATTTTGTAAAGCCCATTAGGGTTTCCTTAGTCTATAAAAGGATCCCTAGGCATAGTTAGTAGATATAGTTCTACAGAAGATCATAGAGATCAATATAGTAATCATAGTTTGTAATCTGTAACCTAGGCAGATTCAAAGTTCAATATAAAAGTGTTTTGATTATGTTCTTCTTTACATTGTTGATTAAATTCTGCGTAATCAATAGTGGTTAATCATTGTTTCATCATTGTTACTTTAGATTTATCTAAGGCAACAAACCCTTTACAAGCTAAAGGTTAAGATCCATTAAGCAAAGGGATCCTACAAGTGGTATAAGAGCTTGCGAGGAAACTCTAAAGAAGAAGAACTTCTTTTGAATCAGAACTACGGCAAATTAAAGAGATGGCTGATCAAGATACTCCTCCACCAACAATCACTGCTATGAAGATCCCTATCATTAAGAAGGGAGAATACGATATCTGGAGTATGAGGATGAGACAATATATTTGTCACACAGATCATAATCTGTAGGATATTATTGTCAATGGAGATCTGGAAGATGAGGCTACACCTTTAGGAGAACAATCTAGTCCTCTTGTTCCTAAGACTGCAAAACAATTGGCTGCTAGAAGGAATCAAGAAAGGATTAAGAGCATCTTGCTCTTAGCAATACCTGATGAGTACCTCCTCAAGTTCCACAATGTTCCTGATGCTAAATCTTTGTGGGCTGCAATAAAATCTAGATTTGGAGGTAATGAGGAATCCAAAAAGATGCAAAAGAATGTTCTGAAACATCAGTTTGAAAATTTTGTTACTGCATCTAATGAAACTTTGGATAAGGCTTATGATAGATTTCAGAAACTCATAAGTCAACTAGAAATTCATGGAGCCTATGTATCAAAAGAAGACATTAATCAGAAGTTTTTAAGAAGTCTTCCTCCTTCTTGGAGTCAAATAACACTGATCATGAGAAATAAGCCAGATATTGATAAGATTGATATTTATGACCTCTACAACAACCTTAGGGTTTATGAAGACGAAATGAAAAAATCTTTAACTTTCTCATCAAATACTGCAATCTCCGTTAAATAGTGTTGAGGAGACTTCATCAAGAGTTTTTTAAATTGTTCCCCGTGCTTGGTAAAGGGTTTCATCCTGTTCTTGCTAAAAGTTGTTGATCTCCTCTATTTTCTTCGCAGTACGAGCAAGTGGGCAATATTTTCTTAGAAACTTTGTTTAAAGATCTTCCCAAGTTGTGATTGAACCAGATTGTTTAATTTTCTTAGCCAAAGAACGCTCGAGGGCTCCAGTATATGGAACAAGGAGGAAGGCTTCTAAGCATTACTTGGTCTTGTGTTATCTTAGGATAGTGGAATAAGATCGAAAATATCAGGACTTTTTCAATGTGTTCGTTCGCAATCTTCATTATCCGATCCTTGAAGGTTTGTCACGTAGTTCCTTGAGAAAATTGGCCTTTATATCAAAGTTATCTTATCTTGTCATTAATTTTGGCCTAGCAATTCCTGATCCATATTCCCTTCCTGATCCATAGTCAGCTAAGGTTTTGCTCATGTATTGTTCCACGATTTCTGCCGTTGTTTCCATAAATTATTCCTCAAAATATTCTTCTAAATTAAAAAATAGACTGAATTCAGGTAATCTTGATTCGTCAAGACTTAGTGTCTTGAGAAGCTTCCTAGATGATCAAAATTCTCGTTCCGGTTCCTTGAAGGGCGTAAATAGTTCTTTTGTTGAACTCCTTGTCATGCAATACCTGAAACAAGGGATAAACAATCAGTAGGATAGGCTCGGGAGAAAGAAGATATAGATATACGGAAATCAAATGCGAAAAACCAGTTCTGTTACTGTATCAGATGATCAATACACCATATTCAATAGATCTGAATACACCGTATTGATCTTTAGAATGAATACGATGTATTAGACTAGAAAGTTGGATACGCCGTATCCAATGGAAGTGGATACGCTGTATCAGGTTATCGACCAGAACAATATATTTGAAATCAATTAAACTAATAAACAATTAAACTAATAATTAATTTAACAAACAAATATACAAGCAAATATACAGAATTATACACTAATCTAAATTACACTAATCCTAAGGGTTAGATTAATCTAATGTTAAAAACCAAAATATCAAATAAAAATCAAGATTAAATTTTCACTCCCCGGCAACGGCGCCAAAAACTTGATGTGTCGTTGTGTGGTTGTAATTTATGTTTCAAGTTTTAAATTTATATTTTGCCGACTTAACCAAAAATAACACTTTAACGGGCAGTGTACCCGATCAGATGGGAGTTTCGTGGTAAGTAGGGTGTCGATCACTAAGAGCGAGAAACAATCTTTTAATTTATTAATATTTTGGTTGTCTAAACTAAGTTAATTATATTCTATGTTAAACCTATGCTAAACCTATGTTAATCCTAAATCTAACGGATAAGGGGGGTTTTCAGTCTGAGAGACTGGCACGGGTTTTGTGGCGACTAAAATCAAATTAAGATACTAAAATACACGCAAGCAAATTAACAGAAGATAAAAGAGCAATCTAGCCAAATATAAGAAAACTGTATTAACCATTATTAATCTAATTAGAACGTTGGTTTGTTTATTTATAGCAATGAATTACTTTATCTCGATGCGGCGAAACATTCTAAGACATAGCGATACTTCTTTCCTAAGACCTAGATACGAAGAATTCTGTCACAATTAAACGTATCCGCATAAAGCATCCTTATTTGCTGACTATAATCTATCTTAGAGATTAAAGCAATGGTGATCTTGTTAAACCCTAGCTCATAGAGACTTTACCCCACCCTTTTTTACGCTTAAAGCAATTCATACACTAGTAGTTCCACTAACGAAGTCTTTACCAATTAATAAAAGAACGTACTCGTTGGAACCCCAAGGTTCACCTGTCTGTCCCCAAGTAAAAAAAAAAAGGCTCAAAATCTAAGGCAAAGATATGTTATTATTTGTTATCCTATTGGTCTAGATGAATAAATACATACTAAGAGCCATCCCGGCAATTTAGATTACTTGGTCCCCGTATCACTAGATTCAAATAAATGATAGGTCGCATACAAAAGCACATAAACACAGTATAAACTATAAACTTAAACAAGCAATCAACGATAAAAAAGCAATCCGAGACAAACAAAACCAAACATTCATTCTCCATAATAATGGGCTAATACCCAGAAGGTATTATCCTTCAACGTCATAAACAATACCAAATAATAATTTAGCCAAGGTAAACTAACCGAGTTAACAATGATACAAAAACTGAATGATTATAATAGTATCGAAGAATTACAAGTTGTTTCTGTTGGCATAAATTATGTTGCAATACCTCTTCTGCTCTTCTTCTCCTCTAAAAATTGACTTTTATGGTTTAGGTATCGAAAATATGATTTAGCACACTGGAAACCTATTTTTAGGTTTTCTATTTATAAGGTCTGGAATTTGGTCGATACGACGTATTGATTGAGGTCAATATGGCGTATCAGGGGTTTCTTAGAGTAGGGACCACGTTTGATATCTTCCAGAATATTTTATTACCATAACTTGAATACGGCGTATAGACTCCTCTGGATACGGTGTATTGATCTTTGTTCCCTTGTAGTCTTTGGTGAAGTGCAGGCACAAATACGTCGTATCTTCGTTGATGGATACAGCGTATAGGATGTCAGAACATTAATCTTCATATTTCTTCGTTTAAGCTCCAGAATGCATGCCTGTTAGCCTTAATTATATTAAGTCAAGCAAGAATGTTATCGGTCTTATTAAGTCAAATTAGGTCTTGTAATGTAATAGGCTAGTCAGGTATTAACGAGCTTGGATTGTAATCTAATGTTGTCCATGTTTCAGGTTCAAAGCTTAAGTTAAGCCAAGCCCGGCCTATTAAGAAAGCCTTTGTGCCAAGTAAAAGGCTAAGGTTATAAAACAAACCCTATCCACACATGGAGAGGGTGTTGGTTGCCATTTGTTGTATGTGTAACTCACCAAACTCTCTCTCTTCTATTCTAATATTCTACCTTTTCCCTTTCTCTCTTTTCTTCTTATT
>BQNB010010783.1:0-79767 GCA_026074375.1 Tanacetum coccineum | reverse complement strand
GTGCTGTTACCCTGCTCCTCCAACGAGCAACGATAGCAACATAAGGGTCTTGTGATGGTGGTCCATCAGAAGAACCAGGAGCCTCAGAAGGATCGGTACATATGAATGGTGAAGTAGCTGGTAGCGGGGAAATGTGCTCTGGTGAAGACACCTCATCAGGTGTATCAGAATCGGAACCCGTATAAGGAACCAAGCCACACAATCCAGTGGGTGAAGCGACAAGAGTCGTCTCAACCACAGGAGCGGCAGAAGAAATAGCTGGAGCAATGGTAGAAGTCTCTGGAGCAATCACTGAAGTAGAAGGAATAACAGTAGGGATATCACCAAAGAGAATAACCCGAGAGGGCGGTGATCCCACACTCTCATCCGAAGAATCAGAAGAAATGATGATAACTGAAGCTGCCATAATCTGCACAAGCACAAGTTTATATAAATCTCCTTTATATGAAACCATGCAAGGCATAAAGAAATGCTAAAATGAATGGCAAGGTAAATATGGCAATATGTAATACTCTTATGTATATATATAGTAATCTCATATATATATGTATGCAGCAAGGATAGATAGCAAGTAAGCACAAATAGAGGCACATAGGATCACATACTGGTTATAGCCCAGACCTAGTATATAACTACCTGGTTCTCTATAACCTTGGCTCTGATTACCAATCTGTCACACCCCCAAACTGGGCCTAGACGGAATACGTGTCCGAGGGCGTGACGTCATAACAATCCGATCACAAAGCAATAAAGAACGACCACTAATCATGGACGTTTGAAAAAGTTTACTCGTTGCATAAAACAAAATAGATTTAAGTTTTACAGCCCAAAATAAATAAGTTAAAAAGGTAGCGGAAGCATAACAAAGTTTTAATAAAGACAACGAGTAAATAATAGATAAGTCTTGAAATTGGCGAAGTCACATAGCACATAGACTCCACATAGCATCAAGAATCATTCCAAGCTAAGCACCTGAGAAAACATGTTTAAAACGTCAACATAATGTTGGTGAATTCATAGGTTTAAGTTTGTACAAGAGTGGACCACAAGATTTCAAAACGTATGTGACTACTTTAAGAATACAGATCACATAATATCTTGTGCTGTTGATCTTGAAGTAACATGCCCCGGATCCTTATTCCGCTGCGACCCATTTTGGGGGTGAAAGTATTCCTGCCCTAAGCTGGTGTCCCAAACCAAAGACCACCAAAAGTATGTTCGACATGACATATATCCGTTTGTTCATCGACGACAGAACAAGTAAGTGCATGCTTACCCGGATAGGGATAATTAGTCCCAATAGATCTATCTATTCACTCGCGCTCCCTCAACCGGTCCTCCGGTCGAGAAACTAACAGTTCATGATAAGTTGGGCAGTAGTAGGTTTGTAAGCTACTTAGGCAACACATAAACAGGTAAGACTCACGTAAAGAACTTGTGTCCAGTTTAAAAGCAAACAATGTTTCTCACCCCAATAGTATAAAGCGTTTGTAAATCAGTAAAAATGTGGGGCTATGAACTCACCTTAGCAAGGGTAAGCGATAACCACAACAGATGATGAAGATATAAGGAGGTCTAGCCGCGACCTAGAGTAAGTACGGGTATGACTTAGCATTTATCAAAGAAAACAAGTAAAGCATCCATGTTCATCAATTAAAGCATCCAAGTGTGTTTGCGTTTTAGAAATAAAAGACTTTGAATTTTTCTACGTCTTAGTTAAATCCCGACACTTGTGAAAAATTACTATTTTTAGAAACTTTCCTTTTTAGGAAACTTTTTAGTTTTAAAACGTTAATAGCGGTTCTATTTTCATAAGTTTCCTTATTTTACAAGTCGCTTTAAATAATTCTAAAACCGCCTAATCCTTATATTTTAAATCGGCCTAAAAGATGTCCATTTCGTACCCATTTTAATAGTACTACTTTTTTATTAGAGTTCGGCGTTTCATATTAACCTTTCATGACATATCTAGTTTGTTCTAATCAATTACCTAGCATTTCTGTATGTTTTCGCTCGTATTTAAAACATCCGAATCGTCCCGAAAGTGCCCGAAACCCCTTTTTATAATTCCCAACAGCCCACTTTATTTAGTGTTTTCCTTAAAAACCTATTTTTCCGATTTGTGGTAAAAATGTCTCTCATTATTGACTTTTAGGCTAAGCGATCGCCAACATTATAGTAAAATCTCATTTCGGACAACTTTCGTGTTTTATACTTTGGCCGATTCGGACCCGAAGGGCTCCGAATCGCCCGTTTTAGCTGCTGATCTGATCGTTTAAAATAAAATTACCATTTTCGCCGAAAATGTTTCAAGTTTCATTTGGTATAAACTTGTCCGTTTTTAAGTCCGATTTCTAACAGTGTGTGATATATGAAAAATTATCTCTTCGGAAACGAGGCTTTCGGAAAACTACTTTTTACGCCTAATGGAAACATTTTTTAGTCGCTCAAACCCCCAAAACAAAATCGGGACATGCAAGGCGTTTTACTTTGCCGGAAAAAGACCAAATCAAACCCCAACTAGCTTATTGTGCCTAATCAAGTCCAACCTTTATTTAAACTAATCCAACCACAAAAACTAACCTTAAACCAACCTAATCTCTATTGTTGCAACTCTTCATCACTCTCAATTCACCAAGAACCATATTATTAAAATTAACATAAAACTTTTGTCATTTAAGACTCCAACCTATTTTAGTAACCAAAATTAAATTGTATTTCTTTGTAAAATTGTCACAAACACTTGATCTTTAGATATAAAACATAGGATCTCTAACAAGATTCATAAACAAACATCAAATCAGAACAAGATTGGAGTCAAGAAATATCACAGAAAGTAAAGGTGTGTAGGACACAAAATCTTGCAAAAACCCACTTATAAAACTTGAAACCCTAGTTTTATGATTCTTGAAAACTCTTGAAAAACAACCAAACAACACTTGGATCTACCTTAGATATAACTAGGAATGAGTTTAGAATACTTGGATCTTGAAGAAAATCAAAAGTTATGGAAGGTTTAAGTTGGGTGGGTTGTGCCGTGAGATGGGAGTAGAGGGGAGGGAGATGTGTGTTTTTGTTGGTGACTTGAAAATGGATGTATAACCCTAAGTTGGAGTATAGTGTGATATATATAGTAGGGGAGCTAGGGTTTTAAGGTTCAAATGGTGCACAAGTGACCAACACACACCAAGAGTGTGTGTGTTGGGTGGTTCGGCCAAGAGTGGTTCACAAGGACCATATGGTTCAATTTTTCTAGCTAAGGTTTATGTGATATGATATGGTTCAAAGTTTACTAGTCAAAGTTGTAAGAGTGTGTAAGCATTGTGTAAGTAAACACATGGTTTCCATACTAGTGATGTGTGCATGAGAATGACCCATTCATAAGTCATTTTCTCATCTTCCATGCACACATGGGTGGGACATTCAAAATAAGATGCCATTTCTTTTATTTTGAGTCCAAGTATACTTGTTGTAGTAGTTTAGGCGCCACATTTGGCTAGGGAAAATAAAGTGAACGAAATTTTTAGTTGCATGACACTAGAATTACGATAACTTGAGTTTACACGAAAAGATTTCGAGTTTTCGGGGTTCCGTTTGGTCAAAAACGCGAAAAACGTAAATTAAAGAATAAGACCTTAAAATTAATATCGGGAGTGATTAAAAAAATCACGGAACTCTCAGGAAAGTTAAAATAACACATATAATGCCTAAATTAATTTATAACCGATGCCGGAACGCGTCCGGTGACGTTTCTCAGTTTTTACGCAGTTTAGTTCCTCGGTAAACTATCAGATTTAAACGTAACGAACGAAATTTAAAGTAGATGACCGGAGTGAGTCGGAATACTAACCGGGGATTTACGGGGTGTGACATTTATTATCTGTTATGCATGATTCAATTTATCGTGGTTTTAGCATGGAAGAATCTGAACGTGCGATACGCTTGACAATTCTTATAAGAAGCAATTTTTCAAATAATATTTATTAGTTTTAGTACCATAAACTTTTCCAGAGTGAATGAAATTTTATATCAAATTAATTTGCTTGGCTTTTAAGAGATGAATGAACATAGATTGGCTATCTGTTTATTTTTACAGTAAATAAGGTCTTAAAAATATGCAGCTTGATATATACGTGTGTCCCGTAAAAGCAGATATACAGTCTGGGTTCCGTATCGGGTCTACCCGTCGAGTTATGTGAGGGTGGTTTGCGGGTCGGGCGGGTGTTGCATAACTGTAAAATGTGAAAATACTCTGCGTTTGTTTCTAGTTTGATTATAATACTCTAGAACAGAAATAAATCAAGTGTTGTGGTGTTATGGTTAAATCAAGTGTTGTTGGTTATCTGATTGTGATTATGAATCTTCAAGTCGCAAAATATACATCTCTAACCCTGAGACACGTTGTTCCCATAAAACTTATTATATCTTTTCTTAATAGTTTATTACAATAATAAATGAATTTTTGGATAAATCGGTTTAGGTGGTTGTATTCACGAGTCACTCTATCTCTAGCTTTGAGCAACTGATTATCTGTTATCTATCCTTGGCAATAACGATTTTTCAAGTCCAATAGAATATATGATGTTGACACACTGAAGGATCCACGGGCTCCCACCTTCTACAAGGCGGTTGAGCCAAGTGACATCTCAGGTAAAACCGGAATAGCATATCCATACACCGCTCATTGTCTTGCTTCTAGTGAAATTATGGTTTCTTGCCTCAGAGACAAAGATGGAAAGGTGGAAGGAAACGGGTTTCTTCTTCTCGACTCAGAATTCAATGTGAAAGGAAGGTAAATAACATTTTATTACGACATTACCATTTATCTTTAGAGGTGATAGAAAAAGTTGCAAAATAGGCGGGTGATGCATTTTTCATTGAACAAACAAGAATCAACCGGTTAGATATAAAACAAACAAGAATCAACCTGTTTTTCATTTAACGAGTAATAAGCCCATAATTGTCACATCTTGGTAATACATTTTGCTATGATATGTAGTTTTAGATGGTACTATATAGCTTAAATTATACTTATATTGCAGGTGGGAGAAACCTAGGCAAAGTCCATTGTTCGGGTATGATTATTGGTACCAACCTCGACACAAGACCATGATCAGTACATCATGGGGAGCCCCGACTGCTTTTACACAAGGGTTCAACTTTAAGATGTATCTGACGGTTTATATGGGCGACATTTGCACGTGTATAACTGGCCCGAGGGTGAACTAAAACAAACTATTGATTTAGGCCTTGATGGACTCTTGCCATTAGAGGTGAGTCCTCAAAATTTTCATTATATTAAACTGATATCTGATAAAAATATAAATTACATTGAATTTTTTAGAGGAAAGAGAAATGTACACTGAAGCTGAACAAGCAAGAATGCTTGTAGAGCTTATCAATCAGAGAAAAAGGTATTTTGCTACACAAAGAGCTGAAGAAAGGAGGAATAAGCCACCCACATAGGCTCGACAGAGGATCTATATGTCTAATTATATCAAGCACATGGGAGGTTATACACTTCAGCAGTTGAGAGGCTATTCTTTTGATGAGATCAAGAATTTGTTTAAAACAACAATGAGGAGAGTACACACTTTTATTCCAATAGAGAGTGAAATTAAAAGGGTAATTCCTGAGTTAGCAGCTGGAAGTTCAAAAAGAGATGCAGAAGAAAAACTTGATCAAGAAAGTTCAAAGAGACAAAAGATTGGTGAAAGCTCAGAACCAGCTGAAGAACCAAAAGATAAAGAAGAAGAACTATCACAAGAAGAGCTACAACAAATGATGATAATAGTTCCATAGCAAGGGATGAATGTTGAAGCTTTACAAACTAAGTATCCAATAATTAACTGGGAAATTTACACTGAATGCACTAGGAAGTACTAAAAGATCATCAGAGTTGAAAATCATACTGAGATACATAAATTATTTGATGATATGCTGAAAGCCTTTGACAGGGATGACTTAGTGATGCTGTGGAGTCTGGTTAAAGAGAAGTTCAATTCAACAGAACCAACAGATGACAAAGAAAGAGAGATATGGGTTGAGTTGAAGTGATTGTTTGAACCAAATACTGATGATGAGTTATGGAAGCTTCAAAAGCATATTCATGATTTAACTTGGAGGCTATATAATTCATGTAGAGTGCATCATGTGTCTATAAAGAAGGGAATAGACATCTACATGCTGGTAGAGAAGGAGTATCCATTATCAAGGGGAACTCTTACATTGATGCTGGTTGCAAAGCTCTTGGTGGATCAAGATAATGAGATGTTAGAGAACTTCTTAGGAAGATATTCATACAGGTTGAAAGACCAAGAAGGTGAAGTGTTTAGAAGAATCCTCTCAGAGAACAAGTTTTAATTCAAGAAATTTGATGATTTGGAGGTAAATCACAAGTTTAGGGGAGGATTGTTAGGAATTAAAAGTCTTCATACTTAGTACTGCCAAGCCAAGAGTTAGTACTGCTCAAGTTACAACTGCCAGTACTAACCAGTTAGTACTGCTAGAGTAAGTTAGTACTGCCAGTACTAACTTAAGACTGCTGAAGGACTTAAGACTGCTGCATGAAGATTAAGACTGCTAAAGTGATAAAGACATGTTAAGTGATATGTATTGACTTATTCAGTGTATATCTTATTAAGTTAGAAGATTTGCAGTTATCTATTAGAATTATAGAAGATTTGTAGTTATCATGTAAAGGACTCCTTGGTGTATAAAAGGAGATCCTACATTATGGTTCATGAGATACACATTCATACGTTTTTGATATATAGCTTCAAGGTTGTAAACCCTAGTACTACACAGAGTAATCGTATTATTGATAATAATAATATTGGAGCTTTTCAGTAATATCATTGTTCATACAGTTTACTATTTCATTAATATTCTTCTAAGTATTAAAGAGTAGATTCAGCATACTCTTTAGTATTCACAAAGTTTCTATCATAGTTGTTTTGGATTTATCCAAAGTAACTTAACATTTACAAGCTAAGGAACCAATCTTAAGTTGGGATCAACATTTTCCCTAATCTTTGAGATTACTCCTTTCATAAACTCGCTCCCCGAAGTGCTCCATGTGTTTTTATTGGCTAGGGTACGTAATAAAAGGGATATAAGTGCATTGATATATCCACCAAGCGGTTCTACATTACCAGTCATCCTTAGTTTGACGAAACTTATTTTCCCTTCCAAGGTCATTCGTCTACCAATTCTATGCACATGCTCCTATTGTCTACTTATTGTGATGACTACCCGATCCATGTTTCATCACCCGAGTTGGTACCATCACCGGTGTCACACCCGGCTCCCACTCCTCCTTGTGAGTTATGCATTGAACCTCATCCTCTTGCACCTTTTATTGCAACTTCAACACAAGATTACCAGCCTACACCTTTGCCACCAATACCACCTAATGATTTGCAAGGTTCTGGTCATCCCATGGTTACTCGGTCTAAGAATGGTATTTTCTAAACTTGCCACTTTGCTGACCTTCACTTGTCACTAAGTTGAGTTCACATCATTCTCCCTTTGCCTTCAAGGAGCCTAAGGGTTTTAAAATTGCTGCTAAGGATCCCAAATGGCTTGTCGCTATGTGTGATGAGATGAAGGCCTTGAAACTCAATGCCACATAGGATTTAGTGCCACGTCCCACTAAACCTAATATTGTCAGGTTTAAATGGGTGTTTCGTACCAAGTTTCTTGTTGATGGTACCATTAATAAATTTAAAGCACACCTTGTTGCTCAAGGTTTTACGGAAGTTCCTGGCATTAATTACTCTACCACTTTTAGTCTCGTTGTGAAGGCCTCTACGGTTCATATTATTCTTTCTTTTTCCTTCCTTAATCGATGACCTCTTCACCAATTAGACGTTAAAAATGCCCTCTTACATGGTGAGTTATTTGATATTGTTTATATGGAACAATCTTTAGGCTTTGTGGACTCACGATTTCCTAATCATGTTTGTCGTCTCAAACAGGCGCTCTATGGTGTCAAACAAGCGTCTTGTACGTGGTTTCAACATTTGAGCTCCTTTTTTATTAGCATTGGATTTACTTGTAGCCGATTCAATACGTCTATATTTGTCTTTAAAAAGGATGTCAATATCGTTTATGTCTTGGTATATGTTGATGACCTTATCTTTACGGGAAACAATTTTGATCTCACCACACTCTTTATTTCTCATCTCAATAAAGAGTTCCTTACTACAGATCTTGGCAATCTTAACTATTTTCTTGGACTTGAGGTTTTCTACCATGACTCTGGTCTCTTTTTAAGTTAGTCAAAATACGCTCATGAAACCCTTGCTCGAGCTTATTTCTTGGATGCTAAGCATGCTGCCATGCTTCTCTATACTTCAACATACTTCACAAGTCAAGGCAATTTATTTCATGATCCTACTCTTTATCATTCTCTTGTTGGAGCTCTTCAATATCTCATTATTACTTACCATGATCTATCCTATGCGGTTAATTAAGTAAGTTAGTTTCTCCATGCTCCAATGCAATATCACTTCCAAGTAGTAAAACAGATCATGCGTTACGTTAAAGGCACATTGTCTTATGGTCTCTCATTTTCGCATGCTACCGCTCCTATAATCCTTGGTTACTCAGATGGTGATTGGGCTCGATGTCTTAAGACTCGGCGCTCCACCTATGGCTACTCCATCTTTTTAGGTGGCAATCTTGTCTCATGAAGCGCGAACAAACAACCAGCCGTGTCTTGCTCAAGCCGTGAATTCGAATATAGGGCGTTAGCCAACACAACTAAAATAATATGGGTGACTCATCTACTTCGTGAGCTTCATGTCTTTCCTTTTGCTTGTCCCACTCTTTTATGTGACAACCGCAACACTTTGTTCCTACATCAAAACCCAATCTCTCACAAGTGAGCAAATCACATTGATATTGATTATCATTTTGTACAGGAATTGGTTCTCTTTTTTAAGCTTCACACCCTTTATATTTATACACACCTATAGTTGGCTGACATTTTTACCAAGAGTCTTCCATGTTTGCTTTTTTGAAGTTTTTCGGTCCAAGCTTCGAGTTGGTCCTCCCCCTATTTGCTTACGCGAGGGGGTATATAATAGACACGATTTATATATATCCTAGCTTAAAATAGGATGATTTTTGTATAACTCTGTGATATTGTAGATCTCATGATTTTAGGATAGTTTATTGTAACTTGTATCCTATATAATGATCGATACATAACTCTTACAATCCAGTGATATTTCACAAACCCTAATACATATAATAATAATACTAGGTGGTTCATTTGCTAGTTCTAAGAACAGTATTATTGTAGCTCAATATTGAATCTCAATAATATATAGATGAGGCTTTGATTTACAAATTATGCGTAACAATATACCTTCTGTTTAATTGTTGCATATCTTGTATGCCTTATCACATTAAACTTATCAAATAATGAAAATTGTTACAAATATTATATATTTGTACTAAACTTAATCTAACTATTACAAGTACATAGGAACCAAAATATATATCCTATCTTTAAATAAGATGATTCATGTATATCTCTGTGATTTTGTATATCTTTGTGATTTTGTATATCTTGTGATTTTAGGATAATTTGTTGTAACTTGTATCCTATATAATGATCAATACATAACTCTCACAATCAAGTGAGATTTCACAAACCCTAATACTTATAATAATAATACTATGTAGTTTGTTTGCTATATATATATATATATATATATATATATATATATATATATATATATATATCTATATATATATATATATATATATATATATATAGATATATATATATATATATATATATATATATATATATATATATGATGCTCTAATTTACAAATTGTTCGTAACAATATAGCTTCTGTTTAATTGTTGCATATCTTGTATGCCGTATCACATTTAACTTATCAAATAATGAAAACTGTTACAAATCTTATATATTTGTACTAAGTTTAATCTAACTATTACATGTACTTAGGCACAAAATTTTGAGTAATCCCAAAAGATAATGTAGTTTGACGTAACAAATTACTTCCCTCGCTAATTTGAATTTTATAGAGTCAAGAACACCTTCCTTCATATATAATTACATCATATATTAGATGTTACCAAAATCTAAGGAATTAAGGGTAATATACCAACTACACATTGTAATCACACGTACATATACCTTACATGAAAGAAGGAAAAAAACGTACAACACCTTACTAAATTTTAGGCATGGCCTAAATAGTTAACATCCTCTCTTTCTTACTAAGAAAACAATATCAACAACCAAAGTCTTTGTTAAACACTATATACGTTTTAATTGTTTGAAAGTATATTATTATTCTATAATAATGCATTCAAAGACTTCGAGTCAAACATGAAGATGTATTCTTTGGTGTTAAGGACAACTGGTATTAGAGTCTAGCCGCTAAATTTTTCTAAATAAAACCTTTTCAAAATATTTTGTTGGAAATTAAGGGCTTCTACAAGTTTCTACTGCTGGTTTAATTTAGTACTGCCATGAGAAGACTGAGTACTGCCAAGCTAAGTTAGTATTGTTAGTGTTATAGTTAGTACTGTTAGTACAAAATGTTAGTACTGTCAGTTTATTAGTACTGTTAGTTATAATAGTTAGTACTGCTTATGTGATATGCATGAGATATATTAGGAATAGATATGCATGATCATGTAATGCGTTTTGTAAGCCCATTAGGGTTTCCTTGGTGTATATAAGGAACCCTACGACATTGATCTAGATATCAAGTTTTATATAGTTTTCATAGCAAATATAGTTAGTTATTTTGTTTTTCAAAGGGTTTATTCTGTAACTTTGATTTTGTTTAATGTGTTGAAAGTTTAGCAAGATCTGTGTTTTACTTGTTTCATTGTTTTCTATCTTTAGACTGATCAGCTTCAAGTCCGCAGTGTCAACAGTCGAGTTAAGCCAGATGTCCAACTCGCATTGACAAGCTAGTGTAGGTAGTTTCCTAGTCTTAGTTTACAGTATCAATTAATATACGTTGTAGTTGAGTTTTCCTGGCATCTTATTCAACACAACATATGAGTCTTGTGTTGACAGAGCTAAGGTAAGTTACTCTGAGTAGTATGAACAGGAGGGCACAATATCAAAGTGTATCGTTTACTTATTTGTTTCATATGTTTGTCATCTGTTCACGTGAGACTTTTAGTTAAGAATAGAAGAACACTACATCTATACAAGATCTCTATATCAAAGAGAAGATGGATGTCATAATTCAAAAAAACATCAGCACACACATACATCCTGTCGCGCGCGCACTAAAACTTCCAGTACTCAAAATTAGAGACTATGATCTCTAGAGCATGAGAATGGAGCAATATCTTACTCATACTAATTATGCTCTTTGGGAGGTTATTGTGAATCGTGATTCACCTACTATTGCATCAGCTAGTGCTGGTACTGAAGGTCCCATTCCACCTAAAACTACTAAACAAAAGCTAACAAGAAAGAATGAATTGAAAGCATAAAAAGCATCTTGTTGTTAGGCATTCCTTGATGTGCACTATCTGTACTTTCCATAGAAACAAGGATGCAAAGACCTTATGGGAAGCAATCAAGGCCAGGTTTAGAGGCAACAAAGAATCAAAGAAAATGCAGAAAACCATTTTGAAGCAGCAATATGAGAATTTTGCTGCATTAAGATCTGAAGGACTAGATAAAACCTATGATAGGTTTCAGAAACTCATCAGCCAATTGGAAATTCATGGTGAAGTTATCTCTCAGGAAGATGCAAATCTGAAGTTGCTGAGAAGTCTACCATCAGCTTGGAATAATATTGCTTTAATAATGAGAAACAAATCTGATCTAGACACATTTAGCATGGATGATTTTTATAATAATCTGAAGGTGTATGAATCTGAGATTAAAGTCCAATCAAGCTCAAGCTCAAACTCTCAGAATGTGGCTTTTGTATCTTCAAAAAACATAGCAGTACTATTAAAGCAGTTAATATGCTTCATGAAGTTTCTAATGCTTTTAGTTGATAGGGGGACAGCTTCTTCCTCTATTATGTTGATGTTGTCATGTTTTCTTTATTTGATAATCAATCTAATAGTCAATTGGACAATGAAGATCTGGAGCAGATTGATACTGATGATCTTGAAGAGATGGATCTCAAATGGCAGGTGGCCATGCTTACCATAAGGGTGAAAAACTTCTTTAAGAAGACAGGAAGGAATATGAATTTCAATGGCAAAGAAACTATTGGCTTTGATAAAACAAACGTTGAATGTTACAATTGCCACAGGAGAGGTCACTTTGCTAGAGAATGCAGGGCACCAAGGAATCAAGGATATATAAATGGAGATAATCCAAGGAGGGTTGTACCAGTGGAGACTCCTGCAAATGCCTTGGTTGTTTAAGATCAGATAGGTGGTTATGATTGGAGCTTCCAAACTGAAGAAGGACCCACAAACTTTGCTCTAATGGCCTATACATCTCAAAGTTCATCAAGTTCTGACTCTGAGGTACATACTTGCTCTACAGATTGCTTAAAATCATATGAAACTCTTCAAAAACAGTATGATCAGCAACGTGAAGCTCTTAAAAAATCTAATCTAGAAATTATAGGTTATCAAATATGATTAGAATCATTAGAAGCTAGGATAGTTATTCATGAAAACTCCATGAAAATAATGAAGCTCTGTTTATGAAGAGTATGTGCATTTTTTTAAAGTATGTGTTCAATTGTGAAAGATATTTATATCAAAGACCTTAAAAATAGTTAGAAGAAGCTTTTAATAAAGTGAAAGATGATTTGAAAGCTTCCTAATAAACTATAAAAATTTGAAGAATCATAAAAAGAATGCTAACTAAACTAAATATAGTTAAATAAGGTGCAAAGACAAAGCTAAGTCCCGCGCACTCGCGCAGTTATGTTAGTCAAATAAATGAGAGTGAAGTGCATGTTCATAGTGTGTTTAACAGTAAGAAAAGTGATATGGATGCATCGTCTAGTACATGATAGATTCAAAAAAGGTAAGGTGTTATCATGCAGTTCCCCCTCCCTACACTGGGAACTACATGCCCTCAAGACCTGCGACTTATCTTTGCTGCAGCGTTTAGGATGAGTTCTTCTGTCTATAGTCTAATGTGAGTGAAACTGAAACCTAGTGATATCTAAGACTAGTAGTAGGATATTATAGATAAAGCTAAAAACTGTTTAGGCTAGATGCTCCTATCATTGAATATTAGGACACTGATAGTCATAATGATAGTGTGTTTAGACCTAAATCTAATCAGACAAAACCAAAGTTTACTAAAATCAATTTTGTCAAATCTGATGAGAATGTGAAATCTGTTAATAAGGAAAACACACATAGGCAAGTAGAGTATCCAAGGAAATGTAAAAGTCCTAGGGATAATAGAAGAAACTAGAATGGGTTGATGACTCAGAAACTAGGAAATGGTTTTGAGTCTATAAAGAAAGCTTGTTTTATTTGTAGGAGTTTTAATCATTTAATCAAAGACTGTGATTTTCATGACAAGAAAATGGTAGAAAAACCAGTGTTGAATAATAAGGGAAGGGTTACTGGTCAAAGAGAAATGAGACCAATATGGAACAATGCTCAGAGGGTGAACCACCAAAATAAATTTACTCACCCACATCCTAAAAGGAATTTTGTTTTCCAACAACAGTTTTGTTAACAAGTAGAACATGTTAACAGTTAATACTTCTAAGCAAAGCTCTCCAAGTACAGCAGCATCAATTAGTACTGCAGGAATGTTAATACTGCTGCCCCCTAAAACCAAAAGTGAATGTGACATTACCCATAAAACATATTCTTATTTTAAAAGCACATCATCACTTCACCAGTAAAAAGGGCTTGTAACTAAAACTCTCGCACAGCAGCTAAAACCAATAGTTTAATGAAAAAGATAATACCTGCTAGGGTTAAAAATGTAACCACTGACTCAGGCCAAAAGTAGTAGTGTAGTGATTTGTTGTGGGAAATGGGGAGAAACATGCTGTTCAAGTCCCTCAGCATTGCCCCATCTGGATTTGCGAGTCCAATAGCGAAATCTTATTGACCATACCTCCAAAGATAGTGGATCATACATGCTTAAAAGATTTGACTATGTTGATCTATAAGGCAGACTCAAGTCAGTAATGGCTTGGGTCCCCAAGACGAAGACTAATTCTCTCATTTTCGATGTGCAGGGTAATTCCACAATATACTTTATCAGGGGATTCAAGCGGATTTTTGACAGTGGATGCTCTAGGCATATGACTAGAAACAAGTCCTTTCTTATAGATTATCAAGAGATTGATGGTGGATTTGTTGCATTTGGAGGAAGTCTTAAAGGAGGTAAAATTACTGGAAAAGGTAAAATTAGGACATGGAAATTAGACTTTGAAGATGTATACTTTGTAAAGGAACTTATGTTTAATCTTTTCTCTATCTCACAAATGCATGACAAGAAAAACAATGTTCTTTTCACTGAGACTGTCTTGTTCTATCTCCTGACTTTAAGCTACTTGATGAAAGTTAAGTCTTGCTTAAAGTTCCTAGACAGAACAACATGTACAGTTTTGATCTAAAGAATGTTGTTCCTTCAGGAGGTTTGACTTGTTTATTTGCAAAGGCTACAATAGATGAGTCTAATTTATGGTATAGGAGGCTTGGTCATATAAACTTTAAAACTATGAATAAACTTGTGAGGGGAAACCTTGTAAGAGGATTGCCTTCAAAGCTTTTTGAAAATGACCATACTTGTGTTGCTTGTCAGAAGGGAAAAGCCATCACAAAGCCCTTTGTAAGATCCATAAGCTTGATGCGCACTATCAGCCAACCCTTACAAATGTTACAAATGGACTTATTTTGGCCAACATCTATAAGGAGTATCAATCACAAGACATATTGCCTTGTTATCACTGATGACTATAGTAGGTTTAGTTGGGTTTTCTTTTTGGCCAGTAAGGATGAGACTAGTGGGATCCTTAAAACTTTTATTACTGGCATAAAAAACCAAATAAATCATAAGGTTAAAATCATCAGTGATGTGACTATGGTAAATCTGAGTTTCTAAATTTAATGACATGACATCAGTTCTGTAGCGATGAAAAACCCCCCCCCCCCACGATTTAAGAGGGAGTTTAGTGTTGCCCCTGAACTCCACAACAAATAGTGTGCCCTGAAAGTAATGAATAGGACACTAATTAGATGGCCAGCCATAGGACTATGCCTAGCAAAATTCTTTATTAACCTACATACATTTTGGGCTTAAAGCCAGTTAGTACTGCTTGTTGTGTTCAGAATAGGGTTTTAGTGACTAAGCCTCACAACAAAACACCTTATGCAACTCATATTATATGGTTAGACCAACTATTAGTTATAGTTATATGGCACCTTTTGGGTGTCCCTTTCGACTATTCTTAGATACCTATAGATACCCTTGCAAAAAAAATTTTGATGGGAAGGTGATGAGGGGTTCTTTGTTGGATACTCTATAAATACCAAAGCTTTTAAGGTATTTAACACTAGAACTAGGAAGGCAGAGGAAAACCTGCACATAACCTTTTCTTGGAAAAACAAACCCAAATTGTTACCAAGCGAAGCTAGACCAGAAGTGGCATCTTTGATATTGATTTACTAACAAACTATATGAATTATGAGCCAGTTACTGCAGGGAATCAAACTAATAAGGAATGCCCATGGCTACAACAATCAAGCGAAAATATCAAAATATGATTCTACTACCCTTTACTTTATGTCAGTCCAAAGAGCTCAGAGCGATGTAGTTGGTGATGATGCCCTGCGTAAAAAGACTAATAAAAAACAGCCCAAATATAAGGCGTGAAAGAAATGGTCAATGAGAAGGAAGGAAAGAGCCTCGCTAAATAAATGAAGATGACCAGAATGTGATATAAGATGTTTAGAGACTTGTATTAGTTAAATTTAATTGTTCAAATGTAGGAAAGGTTATGCTAACAGCACTAACAGAGATAGTACTGTTAGTCCTATCATGTTTAGTGATGCCATACGGCAAAGTTTTACTAATGTAATGATCTTCCTTACTGATCCTTTTATGCCCGGATTTAGGTGAAGCGATACTGCTATCTTCTAAAATACTAGTATCTTATGTGCGTGCCATATGATGATGAAACGATCGTGGCCGTTTGTAGTGGTTGACCCTTAACAACTTGGAAACCACCTTACTATGAATGTCAGTCTATTTCCACAACCGAAATTCATAGGATCATTCCTAAAGACCAGATCATAAGAGTACATAAATGTTAGCTACTCAAACAAAGGAGGATGACCAACGATCTCTGAAAGAAAATCTGCTATCCATGGTTAGTTACCTCAAAAATCAAAGGAGAACAAATCACAAAGATTATCAAAACTACTTATTTGCTTGTTTTCTCTCACAAATAGAACCCAAGAAGGTAACACAAGCTTTGACAGATTCAAGCTGGATAGAGGCAATGCAAGATGAGTTGCTACAGTTTAGTTTGCAGAAGGTTTGGAGCACTTGGCTTGATTTACCCCAATGAGCAAGCATGCACATCTTTTAGGCAACAAAATAGGTCTATAGAAACAAGACAAGATAGAGAGGCGATCTGTATGTTAGGAAACAAGGAAGCCTAGGTTGCACAACATTACACCCAAGAAGATAGGAATTAATTATGATGAGTTTTTTGCACGCCTGCTTGCTAGGATAGAAGCAATCAGGTTTATTTTTGGACTATGCAGCATTTATGGGGTTTCTTTTGTGCTAAAATATGGATGGTGAAGAGTGCCTTTTTATATGGTACTATTGCAAGAGGAGGTGTATGTGTGCCAACATTCTAGGTTTGAAGATTCATAGTTCCTCTGATAAAGTTTTAAGGTAGGAAAATATCTTTTATATGGTATTTCTTCAAGCCTATTAAAGCCATGGTATAAGACCTATGTCTACCTTTTTTATTACGAAAATAGCGTTTAAAAGAGGGATCATTGATAAGACTTTGTTCTATCATGGAAAGACAAAAGTGTGTATTTCCTATTAGTACAGGTGGATGTAGATGACATCATTCTTTAGGTCTACAACAGAAGTTCTTTATGTGTTGAGTTTGTGAAAGTTTGATGCACAAGACAGTTCCCAGTTGATTCTATGGGGAGATCACCTTTCTTCTTAGGGTTTGCAGGGTCATGTCCAGAGACGATGATGGAATTATCAGCAGCCCAAGACATGTATGTGGCTTGTATATTGAGAAGTCTTGATTTTGTCACATAATGAAGGAACAACTAGCAATTAATTCGAGACTCGGAAAGGCATTTCTCAAGGATGAAGTTGCCTTGAGGATTGTGGAAATGTTTATTTATACCGATCTATCGAATTTGGTTCATTGATGATACTTGGGCAATCTTCTAGGCCTGACATAATGTTTACTGTTTGTGCTTGTGCAAGGTTCCAAGTTACTCCTAAATTCTTAGATCTTCATGCTGTGAAGAGGGATCACCTGTATAAGCGTAACTAAATTGGGCCTTTGCGTTTCCTTGGGACTTTCACCATTTGACTTGGAAGCTTTATTCTGATAGGGATTATGCTTGGTGCTAGCCTTTGAAAGGAAATCCACTATACAGGAGTTGTCTATTTATCAGTTAATCGCGTTGATTTCATGGCAACTGTAAAAAGCAAAACTTTAGTTGGCAACTCCACTACTGACAGAGGGCTTTGCTTAATGTTGACCCAAACTTATTGCGCCCGACTAGTGTTGTCGCGATCCAAAATCAGATGCTTGATTATGGGTTCAATTTCATGAACATCAAGATTTACATTGATAATAAGTGCATCATTTGTATTGTGAAGAATCCAATGTTTCATTCTAAAACCAAGCACATTAAAATAAAGCACCATTTCATCAAATATTCTTATGAGAAGAGGCTCATTCAAGTGATTAAGATACATACAGATCACAATGTTGCAGATCTTCTCACAAAGGCATTTGATGTTAGCAGGTTTTTCTTTCCTGATTTGACTAGCATGGATTTCTTCATCTTGAAGATGTGTTTGGCTAGACTAATGATTAATATTGATTTAGAGATGGTATTAGAGATAAATTTAGAAATATAAAAACTGAAAGTAGTTGTAAGGTTAATACGCCTTAGGCAGCGTTTTAGTCTGCTAAGTATATTAGTTACTGCCTAGTTATACTTAAGACTGATAGTTCATGACTTTAGTCTTAATTAGTACTGCTTAAACAAGAAAATACTTTTGAGTGTTGTATTCTTTGGTTTTTGATCTAACATTTAAAGGCTTTTTCATATTGCAAGTACATGGCTATTGAATGCTATTCCTCTGAAGTATTCCAATTGAGGGGGAGGAATATTTATGATCATGTTGCAGTCAAGAATGGATGGAAGGACATGTAACATCAAACAAAAGTGTATGAAGAGTCAAATACCAAAAAGAGGTCGGGACACTAAGATACCTTAGTATGGTGGTCCCCCTAAAAAGGTTGGTGATGAGGCTGTCCATAAGGAGTTGGGTGATAGAATGGAAAGGGCTGCAACTACTGCCCCCTTATAGCCTTAGAAGCAGTGACAGGAAAGTGGCAACATCATGGAACCCAATCCATGGTCAACATCTTAATCGAGACCTAAGTCTTAAGGATACTGTTCTGGTAGTGGTCCTAGAGTGCTTTCGTATACCTTAGTAGGGCGGTGTTGTATGCGCTTTACTAGGTTTGAGGGACTATTCTGCGTCTGCGTTGTGGGCCACTTGTTACATCTCCGTCGTCTTAAGAGTTCACACACTTAGAAGTGGACAGGACAGCATGAAACTAATAGAATTGATGGAACATTGTACAAAACTATCTGAATTAATGAGAAAAATAAATGAGAGATATAGTGAGATGAAAAACAAAAAGAGAGTTGTGTGATATAAAAACAAAAAGAGTGAAATGGTAAGAAAAATAAATGAGAGATATAGTGAGATGAAAAACAAAAAGAGAGTTGTGTGATATAAAAACAAAAAGAGTGAAATGGTGAGAAAAAGAAATGAGAGATATAGTGAGCTGAAAAATAGAAAGAGAGCTTGTGAGAATTTTAATTTATGATGGAAATACTTGTTGGAACAGAATTAGATTTGATACTACCAGGCATAAACTTAAATTCCTGACAAGTATCTTAGTTTCTAGTAGATACTGCCAAGCATATCTTAATACCTGTTGGGCTAAAGTTAATACGGCTGACTCGGATCCTTAGATAACGGGTAGTACTGTGTTAGGCTAAACTTAGTACTGTTGGTTTTGACGTCTACTACTGTTTGAGGCATAACAAGTTTTATTTAATTAAAGATAGCCGTTTTTGAGATATTTCTGCCAATACTTTGTTATAGGTTTCTTTGATTATGGATAATATCTATTGAACTTTTTCGCTTATATATCAAGATTTCTTCAAAATAAATACTCAATTTTATTCAGTCAGTCTAATCAAAAACCTTAAGTACTCTCTTTTTATCTCAATTACCTTTACCAAACATACATACTCTCATCCACGATCATAACCCAGAACCCTAATCACACTTTTCTAAATCGAATGGCGAATTTGGACTTCTGCCTGTAAAAATTAAATATGGTCGCCTTCTTGAAGAAGAAATGATAAGATGTAGACTACACATATCCACCCCCCCCGCTCCCCATATGCTTGTATTTGTGTTTTGTGTGTGCAGGTACGGATAAGTTAAAAAATCACAAGAAAGCAATCAAAAACAAGCAAGCACGGACACGAGAACCAGAAGAGTACAAAGCCGAAGCCAGAAAAGCCAAGCCTCAGTCAAAATCAGCCAAGAAAAATCAAAGTCAGTCAAAGATGGTCAACAAAAGTCAACAAGACCCACAATATTCCATTTTAACCCTCTAAGTTTCACAAAAATCCAAGAATAGCCCCTCTCCTCTTAATAGGCCTTAAAAACCCAAATGGGCCATACCCGGATCCTAAAGCCCAAATCCTTAGCCCACTTCTCTTTTTATAACAACCACAAGGGCCAGTCTTGCATTTCTCGAAAGTTATTTATAACTTGAAAAGGAGATAAAGAACACAAGGACCATTTGTGCAATTATTCCAAAGACCAACGATTTTAACTGCCAAAAAAAGGCGCGAAGGGTTTTTACTATTCACCCATCGTCCCCCTTTCACCCCACAATCAAAACAAAGGGCTTTTGTAAATTAAAGGGTGCGATTGTCTATTCAAGTGGTCTAGTATACAATGGCAGGGTCATTAAGGTCAAATCAAGGATTACTTAAGCCTTTTCACACTCAAAGGCCACGTCATCAATGGTGAAAGCACAAGAGATGTGGGTTTTTGTGCTAAATCACTCACAAAAGAAGCACAATGCCTCCCAAAAGAGAATGACATGCTGGCAATCTTCAGGTGTCCACAAATCAATCCAACGGCCACAATAGAAGCTCAAATGATTAAAGAAATGATTGGTTGAGATTGAAAGTTTGGAGAGCAGGGCAAGAGGGCTAGAATCTTCCAAGGCAGCCTATAAATAGGCCTCACTTCTCACACACCCAGCTATCTAGTTTTTTAGTAATTTTTAGTCTAGCTTAATTTCGTAATTTTACTTAAATGTTTTGTAATTTTTTTTTAAGCAATGTAATCAGTCTCTTCTATTAATGAAATTCAGTTTTAAAGCTTTTTAAATCTCACTCTTAAGCTTCTCAAATATTAAGCTATTTCTCATAAGCCTGTCATAAGCTCATTTAAAGCTCTTTCAGTCTATAAGCTGAAATAGAGCTTATTGAATTCAGAATTAATCTTACTTAAACCTTAAATCAGTTTAAACTTACATTTATCATGGACCTATTTGGATATGAGCTTTTTGGAAGGGGATCTATAAACTTGGAAGAGATCCCAAGGACTTTACCCTAGCGCGTCAGACGTAACACTAAGCTATGAGCTTGTAGCTGCCTTTATTGGTCCTCTTGTTTAGCTAGAGGAGTTTGTAAGTTTCTCTTTCATTTCCTTTAATTCTAGCTTTAAATAATGATATCATTGCTTTCTATATTTAGATCTGCTTATTTGCTTATTCTCTTTGCTTATTAGTGCTTATTTGAGTTTTATCTAGCTTAATCATCATAGTTGTTTATCTGTTTTCAATTTTCTTAGATTAAATCATAGATCTTCATATAATTGTCTTAAAAACCTCTAAAAAACTAAAAATATAGTAAAATAGCTTAAGGTCTTAGATTATTGCTTATTTAGTTGTTAAGTCATGCTTATTAAAGTAGTTGTAATCTGTTAAATTGTCCTGTATTAACACTTGTTTACGGATGTCAAATTTATTGAGCTAATCAAAACCTGTCAAAACATCTTAAGGGTGTTTGGTAAGCTAGTTTTTGACCACAATAAGTCAATATATTGTGCAACACTTTGAGTCAGTTCAGTTTTTCTAAGAAATTAAGTTTCCAAAAGATTTTAGAGTTTAGATTGCTAAATTGAAATAGTTATGGCTTATTATGTTGGTGCCAGCACCAGGGGAAATTATCTTTGAATTTAACTTGTGCAATTGTTGATCTAAGCCCTCCAAGGCTTAGATCTTGCTTGCATTGTGTTTATACACTCTATTTGAGTGTGTCTAAGTGCAGGTCTCCCTTAGGAAACCTGCACTCTTGGTTTGCATTTGTGCAAAGTGCACCAGTACTAACTAAAAAGTTAGTACTGCTGTCACAGTTTGTACTGCTACCTTTGGCTTAATTTTTAGTTGAGTAAAAGTAGGATTTAGGTTTTTTAAATTCAAGTTAGAAGTAATCTAGATATAGCTTAATATGGTTTAGGTTTTAGTTTTCAATTTACTGCTTATCTTCTTAGCTTATTCAGCTTTAAAAAAAAGAACTCTGCATCAGCAGTACTAAGTTAGTTAAACTGCTGATATTCAAATCCCTATTTAAGCCAGTAATTATAGGATTTAATAGCTTATCTTTTATCATCTTATAGTTGAGTTATAGCTTAATATAGATTAGGATTTAAATCTCATTTTCTAGCTTATTTACCTAGCTTATTTTTGCTGTCAAAAGTCTTTCAAAAACATAAAAAACCAAAAAACAGTAGGAACTTAAGTAGAATCTTAATTTGTTAATTTAGCTTATAAGTCTAGATTTTATAGCTTTTATAGATAGATTATAAGTAGTTTAATAAGTCCTTAAAATTTAGGATCCATGAAGCTTTTAAGGTTTTTTTACTTAATAGATTTTGCTTATTGCTTTTGTTTTTCTGAGTTTTGCGTAGTTTTCCATGAAGTAATTTAGTAGCTTAAAAAGGTTTCAGCTCTTTTATTCTTTTCCTTAATTCAGCTTAAGCTAGTCAAAGCAAATGTAGAACTTCTTTCCTTTTTCATTTTGAATTAATTTTGAGTCTTTTATAGCTTATTTTCTAAAATCAAGAGTTAAGGCCTCCTTTCTGAGGTCAGTTTAGAAATAAGCTCTTATTGAGTTATTTGTTATTTTCAGCCCAATTAGCTTTTATTAATTTTGTTCCTACTAGCTTCTTTTAACAACTACTTTTGCTCTTCTTTCAAGTTTTTTTAGTGATAAGCACTTTTAGAATTTGAGCTTATAATTTGGACTTTGTTTTATTATCGGGGTAGGACCTCAGGGACCATTCATGTAATTTTCCTGTTTAGTTGTTCTTCTCATTAGAACCTTGCCTTGTAAATGTTTTTTTTAGCCCCGTTAGCCCTTAAGTCTTTCCACAGTATCCCTAAGTTAGTTTTTAATTAGTTTTATTTAGTTTTAATTAATAATTAGGGTTAGTTTTAATTAGTTTAATTAAACTTTTATAAAAAGATAAAAATTAGGGCTTTTATTTTTAGAAAATTTCTGTGCATTTTCTTTAATTAGTGCGATTTTTATAAAATTTTTAGGACTTTATTTTTAAGAGTTTTATAATTTTATAGTTTTTTAATTAGTTTAAATTTTAGAAAAATCATATCTTTTAATCTAAAAAAAAACCAAAGAAAAAATGTTTTTCTTTTTCTTAAAATTTTCTTTTTTGTCCTAATCTTAGGTTATAAAATTTTAATTTACGTTAATAAGGGTTTAAATCGATTTTCTTGCTTAATTGTCACGTGTTATTTGTTTCCCGTATTTTTTAAATGTTTAATTGCTTTTATTTAGTAGATATAGACTGTCAAAAATATCCTTGCTTTATTCAAATCAGAATCCGAGCCTAAACGTGGTTTCAATTTCACTAGTCGTTGGGGAAACGACCCGGGTGATCATACTTACCCGGTTTAATATACGTAATATATATTATTATCATTATATATTTTTAAGAGTGAATCTTTTTATCAAGGGTAACTTGGTAATTTTCTTAATAGCTCTTTTAAAGTCTTATATTTTATATATAATTTACGTGTGTAAAATTTACAATCAGTTTTTGGCGTCGTTGCCGGGGACTAGTGTCAAGATTCCTACGTTTTGTGTTTGTTGATTTGGTTTGAAGATCCTTTCACTCTCGAAAGTTTCATTTTTGTTTTATAATTCAAAAATCAAAAAAAAATTAAAAAATATAAAAAGTAAAAAATATTTTCCTTTTCTTTTAGTATAAGTAAAATGATTAAAAAAAAATATAAAAAATCAAAAATATAAAAAAAAAATCTTCTTTTTTAATTAAAGAAATAAAAATCACCAATTGGTAAAAATACCAAAATATAACATTCTCAACGGAGGTGTTATCATTTCAATTTCCGGTGAACTTGTTGGTTCCCAATCGAACAAAAGATTTAACACTTGCCATTTGTGTCTCTACGAAGTAACGGCTCAAAACCTTGAAAAGAATTATCAAGAGCAACCGTAAGTATTTGATTTATTTTGGTTTAAGTCCTCTTTCGTGTAACCGTTAAAATTTCTCTCAGTTTCCTAAAAAAAATAAAAATTTAGTGTACAAGTTTTTGTCTTTTTAATTTTAGATTTTTTTTCCTTATTATGCTACTCATTTCGCATCTCGAAAGACGTCGACAGCATCAAACTCTTCCGGTTGTTTGTTGAAATGTTTGATTTAGAAAAACCAATTGTCCCATTCAAAACATTGTCCAATGCCGATCAATCGTAACAATGTGCCAAATGTTTACAAGCACTCCAATCGAAGGTTAGAAGATGCTATAGTTGTTCCACCGATCAATGCTAACAATTTCGAGCTTAAACAACCTTTAATCCAATCCTTGTGCAAGAAGTAATAAGTTTAACTGTAGACAAGACCCCCACAATCAACTTCGATTTTTTTAACAAGGGTCACTTCAACTTTAACATCCCGTAAGTTGAACACTTACAGTAAGAAGCTTTTGCTTTTTCCTTTTTCTCTAGACGGTGAAGCCCGAGATTGGTTAGACAAGGAACCTCCTAGATCAATTCTCACATGGGACGACCTTGTTTCAAAATTCATAAATCAATACTTCCCACCTTCAAAAACCACTTACTATCGGAATGAGATCATTACTTTTTACCAAAAACCAAACGAAGCCTTCAACGAAGCATAATGGAAACGTTTTAAAGGACTCCTTCGTCAATGTCCTCACCATGGCTTCTCGGAACTACACCAACTCGATACTTTTTACAATTCTTTGAATTCAAACGATCAAGATGCCTTAGATTCCGCCGCAGGTGGCAATTTCTTAGACAAGATGCCTCAAGAAGGTTTAGCGATTATTGAAAGCAAGTCAAAAGTTCGTTACTCAAGAAGTCGTGCTAGTGATTCAAGAGTGAGTACGGATGCTCCTCTTTCTAATTCTTCACCTTCTAATAATTCTTTCGATATGCAACAAATAGCCGCTTCTCTCGAGGATAAGATGACTATCAAGATGAACAAGATGTTGAATGAAATGAAATCTTTAGTTGTTACTACTCCCGCGCCCGTCAAAGCGGTTGAGGAAGTATGTGTTACTTGTGGATCGAATCACCTTTTGAAAACCTTTGACCGTTATCCTCGAGGTGGAAACTATTTTCCCGTTTTTCCATGGACAACATCCCAACAATTTTCAACAAACCGCAGCGCGTGCAATTTTCTCTTTTCTCCAAAGAAACCAACCTTCCAATTTGGCAAGTCAAATGAAACCACCGGGTTTCAATCAACCGAATGTCCAAAACAACCAAAACCGATACCAAGGAACCAATTCTAACTTCAATCAAAACCGAGGAAACTTTAATCAAAACCGCAAAACAACCAAAATCAAGTTTATCATCAAGCTCACCATACAACCACCAATCAATCAAGTTTTACCTACCAAACCTCCAACAAATAGTGTTTTGAAAAATGGATTTTTGAAAGCTACGTCAAAGCAAAACGATCAATAATGAAGAATGGGCAAAATCAAAATCAAGGATTGCAAAATCAAATGACAAATGTTACAAGTTTGTTAACAAGCCTTTGCAGCAAGTTTGATGATTTAGGCAATACCAACCAAGCTTCAAGTTCAAGTACTTTACCTAGCAATACCATTCCAAATCCTAGGAACGAAGCCAAGGCAATTACGACTCGTAGTGGTGTCTTATACGATGGACCTCTAATTCCACCGCCGGTGGTGGAAAAGGAACCCCCGAGGTGGACAAAGATTAACGAGCTACCGAGCACCTTCCGAAGACATCCAGACCTCCATTAGTCCGCAGAACAAACCAAAGACTAAGAACCAATCGAAGAACCTCTTTAACTACTTAACACAAAGACCAAACCTAATTTTGCCTTACTCCTTCACAGATTTGCAAAAAGAGAAAGATTCGTGAAAAGGATGATATCCTAGCTTCAAGTTTAATGGAAATTTCCATATCTTAACTTTGAGCTAAGTTTTCGCGGATTGCTCTCATTCAAATGCAAAGTTTGCTCGATGTTCAAAAAGATGTTATATAACAAAGACAAGTTAATTTGAGTTAAACCAAAACACCGTTGAATGAAAATTGTAGTGCGGTTATCCTAAAAAAGGCTTCCAGAAAACTAGGTGACCCATGTCTATATTCTCATTCATGTGATATTTCAGAGTTCGAATAGTTAATTAGCCCTTGCTGATTTAGGTGCTAGAATCAATCTCAATGCCTTTAATCCATTTGAAAAAAGCTTCAACTCTCTCTCGGGGTCTAACTGAAACAAAAATGGTATATATTTAGCCGACCCGTTTAACAATTCCAAACCAACCGATGTCGCTGAAAGATGTTTTTGTTCAAAGTACGGGAAGTTTTTACTTTCCCGCCCGACTTCGTTTGTTCTGATTTTATAGCTCACGATCCTCGAGTACCGTTGATCTCGGGCACCCTTTCTTAGGACTGGCTCATGCTTTAATCGATGTTTACGAAGGAGAGATTACTCTTAGGAATGATGATCAATCTTTAACCCTTAAATGTGGTGATGCACCTTCCATTTCATACAACAATCTCGAATCATTGAAGAAGGTTGATCTAATCGATCTACTATGTGAAGAGTAAATCACAAGAGTTACTTGATTTTCCGATTCCGTTGCTTACAAGACAATCCTTCTCCGTACTACGACCTGATTGTTTCCACTTCATCTCCAACACTAACTCCTTTTGATGAAAGCGATTTTCTACTCTTTGAGGAAGCCGATGCTTTATAGCAATCGATGATGAACCAGTTTCACCAGTTTTCAATGCTACATACTATGATCCCGAGGGTGACATTCTCATTCTCGAGGCACTTCTCAACAATGATCCATTACCTCAACCAAACCAAAGAGATTACTCACCAGGAATTCAAAAAGATCTTAAAGTTGTTGAACCACAGAAGTCTTCACTCGAATATGCTACTTCTTATGAACCAAAAGTTGAAATTCCCGAAGTCGAACTTAAAGAGTTACCGTCCACATCTCGAGTATTGCTTTGTTAGAGGAAAATATACAAGCTTCCAGTCAAAATTTCAAAAGAGTTAAGCGCAAGATTGAAAAGACCTCAACGCTTAACGTTCTCGAAAAACCAAAAACAAGCAATTGCTTGGAAACTTTATGATATCCCGAGGCATAATCCAGAGTTTGCTCTCCATAAAATCCTTTGAGAAGATGATTACGAACCTAGTTCATCCAACATCAAAGAGGGTTAACCCTAAAATCCACGACGTCATCAGAAGAAGAGAAAAACTCTTGACGCGGATTGATTTATTCCGTTCTCGGATATCCCATGTGTTTGTCCAGTCCATTGTGTTCCTAAAAAAGGTGGGTATGACCGTTGTCACAACGAAGAAAATGAATTAGTGCTACAAATTAGTCACGATGGAGAGTTTGCATCGACTATTCGAAAGTTGAACGAAGCAACTTGTAAAGACCATTTTCCGTTAACCATCAGGGACCAATGTTATGAGCGATTAGCCGGCAACGAATTTTATTGTTTCTTAGATGGTTTTTCAGGTATTTTTCAAATCCCAATTGATCATTAAGATCAAGAGAAAACTACTTTCACATGCCCTATACGGAACTTTCGCATACCTACGTATGCCTTTCGGTTGTTGTAAATGCAGCCCGAACTTTTCAATTGCATGATGCGATTTTTCACACATAATAGAAAAAACGATGGAAGTTTTTAATGGATGAATTTTTCAGTGTTATGGAGATTCTTATTTCCTCAGTGTCTTGCCAATATTAGAATAGAATGCTTAAAAGGTGTGAAGACACCAAATTAGCACTAAATTGGGAAAAGAGCCATTTCATGGTTAAAGAAGGCATTGTTTTAGGACATAAGATCTCTAGGAAAGGAATTGAAGTCGATAAGGCCAAAGTTGATGTAATTTCTAAGCTAATCACCCAACACCGTTAATGGATTCGAGAAGTTTTCCGGCATGCTGGATTCTATTTGAAGATTTATCAAAGACATTTCCAAAATCCTCGACACAGACCCATCCTTAGAAAAAGAACACTCCTTTCATTTTTTCAGAAGATTGCATTCTTGCTTTTCAAACATTGAAAAAGAAGTTAACCGAAGCTCCAATTCTCATTGCTCCGAATTGGGACCAACCTTTTGAAATCATGTGTGATGCAAGTGATTATGCAATAGGTGCGGTCCTAGGACAAAGGATTGAGAAGCATTTCCGACCAATTCATTACGCAAGTAAGACAATGACCGAAGCAGAGACAAACTACACAACAACGAGAAAGAGATGCTTGCAGTTGTTTATGCATTTGAGAATTTCGATCATATCTAATCATGAACAAAGTGATGTTTACATGGTATCACTCTGGCTTTTGAAATACCTTCTTCAACAAGAAAGACGCCAAAGCACGATGCTTAGATTGTCTTACTTCTTCAGGGAATTTGATTTCAAAGTTTATCGATACCAAGGGAGCTGAAAACTATGCAGCCGATCACCTTCTCCATCGACTTGAAAACCCTGTACGAAAATGTTTTTGATCCAAAAGAGATTACCGAGACTTTCCCTCTTGAAAGCCTTAAATGCTGTGACTTTCTCATGATGAACAAAATACAGCCCACCCAAGGGCTTGGTTTGCCGATAAAGCAAATTACCACCGGGGAATTTTTCTTTATCAAAGGAATGACGAGTCAACGAAAAAGAAGTTTTTCAAAGATCCCTAAAGCAGTGACTTTTTGGGATGATCCCTATCTCTTTTGGAAACATGAGATGTGCGGAACAGAATCAGTCCGTAAGATGTGTATTTGGCAAGAAGCACGTTGAAATTGCTCAAAGCTTGCCATTAAGACCCACCGGGGGCCATCACAAGTGCCACAACATCACAGTCGAAAAGTATTTGATCGCCGGGTTTTTATTGGCCTACGACTTTATTAAGGATCCCTAACAATTGATCAAATCTTGTGATGCATGTCAAAGACAAGGCAAAATCTCTCAACGTGATGAGATGCCTCAAAATGCTATCCAAGTTTGTGAAATTTTCGATGTATGGGGTATTGATTTTATGGGACCTTTTCCGTCGTCTAGAGGTAACAAATATATTTCAGAGTAGCCGTCCGACTATCTTTCTAATGGGCTGAAGCGAAAACGCATCCCCACCAAACGATGCTAGGGGTTAGACGTGTTAAGGCCTTAAAATCCCTTTTCCCTCCCGATTCGGTGCTTGGCTCCGAGACAATCATAAGCGATCGTGGGACCCTTTTTTTGTAAACGACAAATGTTGATAAAGTTATGGTCAAAATATGGTATCACCCATCGTCTTCACTCCTTTACCACCCGTCAAGACGAGTGGGGTCAAGTTGAAGGTCACGATCGAGGGTCTCAAAAGAATGTTTGAAGACGGTAGGAGAAATACCGTCGCCCATGGTCCGACAAACTAGATGATAGCATTATGGGCTTTTTAAACCTGCTTTATAAGACTCCATCGAGTACTACCGTTACAAGTTAGTCTAGGAAAGCGTGTCATTTACCCGTTGAACTAGAACATAAAGCATATTAGGCCTTAAAGCATGCCAACTTCGATTTAAAGACCGGCGAGGCGATCATCGAAAGCTCCAACTCAATGCAACTAAGCGACCCCGCTTTGAGATCAAAGTCTTAACGAGAATTCGCTAATCTAGCAAGGAGAAGATAAAGGAAACTACACGATTCCCAAGATAAAGAACCGAATCGTCACAATGTTGGGTGAGTCAAGTCTTGCTTTTCAACTCCCGATTAAAAAGAATTTTGCCTTCTCCGGAAAGCTCAAATCCCGATGTCCGGACCTTCACAATCACGCGAAGTTTATCCTTTTGGCACTGCCAAATTGTCTCATGCCGATGGTTCGAATTTCAAAGTCAACTGCCACCGTCTTAAGCACTATGGAGGGGATACACCACCATTGGTTATCCCGGATCTCCAGACTTTCCCTAAGGACAACTAAATTCAGGGATCGAGTAGAGCTTGCGACTCGGTGACCAAAAACAAGCCGCTTCATGGGAGTTCACCCCATGCTTATCCTTTCTATTTTCTTTCTATTTTCTTCTCTAATGTGTTGTGTTGAGAGAGGCTTGTTCTCTTTCCGATTTCTCGATGTTTGTTGCTTGTTTGTTGTGATTTTTGCAGGATTCTCCCAACAAATTCAATGAAGCCTCTCGTGTTCGGTTAATTTGTCCCGTTTTGACTCAAGCTTCTCATCCTTTGTGTGAAATTAGTTTGGGGAGATCCATATCCTTTCATCATTATCGATTAACGTCTATCTTTGCATACCTCATAAACGGCTTAGATTTACGTAAAAACCCGACTTTAAACATTGAGGACAATGTTTCGTTTTAGTTTGGGGAAGGGAATCTATCGATTTGATATTGCTTGCTTATTGTTTTGTTCTCACGTACCCCGTTTCCCCCCACAAAAAACAGCAAAAATTTTAAATTTTTAATGGTCTTATTGTCATATATATATAAAAAATAATATATAAGTATTTTATAAAAAAAATATGTTAAATAAAAAAATGTAGGTTTCCGTTGTAAGCAATAAGAAGTAATTTTTGACCCGATCGTACGTGTAGAGTTCTAGCTTTCTTCCATAACAATTAATGATGATATTTGTGTCTAGTCCTCATGTGACTTAAACATGCTAGACTTGGAAATCGTGTATTAATGAAGACTTGTGCTAATCTCAAGAAGATTTTAAATAGGCCGAGTTGGATTTTATATAGGCTAAAAGTTAATTTGCGAAATTTCTTTTGTGAAGAATAAGAGATGGATAGTGTTGTTTACGAATTGGATGCTAAAAAACAAATTTTATTTGAAAGACTTAAAGGCATATATAGATAACTTGTGATTTTTCTTCCCCCCGAAAGCTCTTAAATTTGATTAATTAACGTTTCTCTTTAATTTTACAATTAGAGTTTTAACTCTTAAAGAGTCTAATAACATATCAGAGAAAAAGCTTTATATCATGATAGTCAAACATCATTTAGTAAATAAGAATTTTAGTTCGAGTTATACTTTGGTTTTCTAAACAAAATTTGTTTCTATTTCAAAAATAACATTTAAAGTCAAATAAATAGTGCAATTCATTTAAAGTAAAGCCTAAAAAAAAAATCTATCTAAAAAGTATAGTTGTGATTAAAAAAGGATGCAAGTTATAAATCCTTAAGTGTTATTAATAATATGCCAACGTCCATCGCAATAAAGTACATGGGGCATTTCGTGTCGGTCCTCCCGATTTGACCATCGAAAGAAAGGATGGAGGATGTATATTTTAGGGGTTGGTAACAATAATAAGTACGCGATCGTGTCTGTCACTATTCAGCAAGACATCTCTGTCTTCCCTCCTATGACGTCACCGGTGATCGGTCCCGTGCCTAGACCCGGTTCTCCCAATGTTCATGGGCCATTGCCAACCACCACAACCACAACTGTAGCAACAACAACAACAACTCTTCCACTACCACCTCAACCACAACAAGGTCCATCAGATCCTATCCTCATCAAGCGTATGGGTGAACTTGAAGAGTTTATCGCGAATCTAGTGGAAGAAAATTGACATGAATGGTGCCTTGCTTAAGTAGCCTAATAAAAGCCAAATTTTGGTTGCCTCGATGTGGACTTTAATCTTGATAACATTTGAGCTTTTGAAAAGGGCTATGAGCTAATTATTACGTTCTTACCATTACGCTTTATCTTTGGAATTAATTAATATAAAAAAAAGTCTTAAAGAGCCTTCGGGTATATGACTTAAGTAAAATCTTGAGATACAAAAGTAGGATTTGCGGGAGGAAAAGTAAGTACACAATTAGTATTTATGAGTAGTGTTGATGTCATGACTTGTAATTAACAATGATCTTGTTTTTAAGCTTAGCATGGGAAAAGTGAAAAATCGGGAATGATGAAGTTATCTTTTAGACACTTAATTGTGCTTTTTATTCTATGATCCTAAAAGTTACCAATGAGGTAATGAAAACAATACATTATGTCAACACAAATAAGTTGTAGTTAGGTAGTTAATTATCAAGAAAAATCATAAAAAGAGAAAAATCTTTGAAAATGGGAAATCGGGTGTTTTATAACTTGTGATCTCTTAACTCTCTCAACAAAAATCTTTGCTACTTTTCAAAGGTTTAGTTTGGGGAAGTTTCGAGATATTTGGTTATAAGGCATGTGATATTGCGTGAGGACACACAATCGTTTAGTTTGGGGAATTTTGATAAGTGTAGAATACACATATCCATTTGTACTTAAAATAACCCAATTAAACCCAAAACAGACCAAAAATGGCAAAAATATGCTTGTATTTGTGTTTTGTGTGTGCAGGTACGGATAAATCAAAAATCACAAGAAAACAATCAAAAATGGGCAAGCACGGACACGAGAATCAGAAGAGTACAAAAAGAAGCCAAAGAATCAAAGCCGAAGCCAGGAAAGCCAAGCCTCAGTCAAAATCAGCCAAAATCAGTCAAAGATGGTCAACAAAAGTCAACAAACCCAAAACAAAGCCCACTTTCCTTTTATAACAAACCACAAGGGCTAGTTTTGCTATTTTCGAAAGTTATTTATAACTAGAAAATAAGAAAAGGAAGACAAGGGCCAAATGTGTAAAATCCCAAAACTTGTAACAGTTTTAACTGTCTAAAAATAGGCGCGAAACCCATTTACTGTTCACCCATCGTCCCACCTTTCACCCCCAGGGTAAATCAAAGGGGTTTTCCAAATTAAAGGGTGCTTAGGTCAATTCATGAGCTCACTAACACAAATGAAGGGACAAATCAGTCTTTATCAAGGGATTACTTAACCTCTCCTAATCAAAGGCCACATCATCCATGGAAGAAGCACAAGTTTATATGGGTTTCTGTGCTAAAACACTCACCAAAGAAGCACAATGCCATCCAAAAGAGAATGACATGCTGGCAATCCTCAGGTGTCCACAAATCAATCCAACGGCCACAATAGAAGCTCAAATGATTGAAGAAATGATTGGTTGAGATTGAAAGTTTGGAGAGCAGGGCAAGAGGGCTAGAATCTTCCAAGGCAGCCTATAAATAGGCCTCACTTCTCACACACACGAGGGAGAGTTTTTTAGTAATTTTTAGTCTAGCTTAATTTCGTAATTTTACTTAAATGTTTTGTAATCTTTTTTTTAAGCAATGTAATCAGTAACTTTTATTAATGAAATTTAGTTTAAATCATTCATAAGCTCTCTTTTCTTGTTATTCAAAAGCTGTCTTAATAAGCCAAATTGTCTCAATAAGCTAATAAGCTCATTTTAAGCTCTTTCAGTCTATAAGCTGAAATAGAGCTTATTTTAATTCAGTATTAATCTTACCTAAACCCTAAACCAGTTTAACTTACATTTATAATGGACTCTATTGGATATGAGCTTTTTGGAAGGGGATCTTAACTTGGAAGAGATCCCAAGGACTTTACCCTAGCTTATCTAATAAGCTAGGGAGCTTGTAGCTGCCTTTATTGGTCCTCTTGTTTAGCTAGAGGAGTTTGTAAGTTTCTCTTTCATTTCCTTTAATTCTAGCTTTAAATAGTGATCTCATTGCTTTCTATATTTAGATCTGCTTATTTGCTTATTCTCTTTGCTTATTAGTGCTTATTTGAGTTTTATCTAGCTAAATCATCTTAGTTGTTTATCTGTTTTCAATTTTCTTAGTTTAAATCATAGATTTTCATATAATTGTCTTAAAAACCTCTAAAAAACCAAAAATATAGTAAAATAGCTTAAGTCTTAGATTATTGCTTATTTAGTTGTTAAGTCATGCTTATTAAAGTAGTTTTAATCAGTTAATTGTCTTGTATTAAGTACTTGTTTACTAGATTTCAAATTTAGTAGCCAAAACTGTCATAGTCTTAAAGTTTTGGATTAACGAGTTTGACCACAAATAATTAATTAAATTGTGCAAACACTTTGATCAGTTCATTTTTTCTAAGAAATAATTTCCAAAAGATTTTAGAGTTTGAGATTGCAAAATACGAAATAGTTATGCTTATTATTTGTTGCCAACACCACCAGGGAAATTATCTTTGAATTTAACTAAGAGCCAATTGTTGACTAGAGCCCACCAAGCTTAGATCTTGCTTGCATTGTGTTTATACACTCTATTTGAGTGAATCTAAGTGCAGGTCTCCCTTAGGAAACCTGCACTCTTGGTTTGCATTTGTGCAAAGTGCACCAGTACTAACTAAAAAGTTATTACAGCGTCACTTACCATTGGCTTACTTTTAGTTTGAGTAAAAGTAGATTTAGTTTTTTAATTTCAAGTTAGAATTAATCTATGATATAGCTTAATATGGTTTAGTGTTTAGTTTCAATGTTACTGCTTAAACTTCTTCGCTTATTTCAGACTTTAAAAAATAAGAACTCTGCATTAGCAGTACTAATTAGTAGTACTGCTGATATTCAAAATCCCTATTTAAGCCCGTAATAAAAGGAGTATTAATAGCTTATCTTTAGCATCTTATAGTTGATTAAGCTAATATAGATTAGGTTTAAGAATCTCATTTTCTCTAGCTTATATTACCTAGCATAATAATTTTTGTCAAAGTCTTTCAAAAACATAAAAAACCAAAAAACAGTAGGAACTTAAGTAGAATCTTAATTTGTTAATTTAGCTTATAAGTCTAGATTTTATAGCTTTTATAGATAGATTATAAATAGATTTAATAATCCATAAAGTTAGTAGAGTCCAGTATAGGGCATATAAAGTTTTTAGCTTAATTAAATTTTGCTTATTCTTTGTTTATCTGAGTTTCCTAGTTCATGATTTATTTTAGTAGCCCCTTTTTTTTAAAAGTTTCTTAGCTCATTTTCTTTTCTTAATTAGCTTTAAGCTATTCAAAAAACTAATTAGTACTTCTTTTCTTTTTCATTTTGAATTAATTTTGAGTCTTTTATAGCTTAATTTCTAAAACCAAGAGTTTAGGCCTCCTTTCTGAGGCAGTTTAGAAATAACTGTTATTGCGTTATGGTTTAATTCAGCCCAATTAGCTTTATTTATTTTGGTTCCTACTAGCTTTCATTACAACTTGCTCTTTCAAGTTTTTTAGTAATAAGCACTTTTAAATTTGAGCTTAAACTTGCCTTTGTTATTATCCGGGGTAGGACCTCAGGACTAATCTTGTATATTTCTGTTTTGTTTGTCTTTTAGTTAATACCTTGCCCGTTAAATGTTAAAGCCCCTTAGCCCTTAAGTTCTTGTATACACAGTTAGTCCCTAAGTTAGATTTTTAAATTAGTTTTATTGATAGTTTTAATAATAAATTAGGGTAGTTTTAATATTCAATTAAACTTTTATAAAAAGATAAAAATTAGGGCTTTTATTTTAAGAAAATTTATGCACATTTTCTTTAACTATAGTAATTTTTTTATAAATTATTAAGACTTTAATTAGTTTTATAGTTTATATAATCAAATAAATTCAAAATAATCAAGAAAAAAAATGATTTTTCTTTTTCCTAAAACTTTCTTTTGTCTTAACTTAGGTTTAGAATTTTAGTTTACATTTTTAGGGATTAAAATTAGTTTACTTGCTTAATTATCACGTGTTATTTGTTTCTCGTATTTGTTTAATTGTTTAAATTGCTTTTATTTAGTAGATATAGACTATCAAAAATATCCATTGCTTAATCAAGATCAAATCGAGCCTAACCGTGTTTCAATGTCACTAGACATTGGGTGAAACGACCCGGGTGAACATAACTTCTACCCGGTTTTTAAATATACGTATTATATATTATATTATATATATTTTTGAGAGTGAATTTTCCTTAGGGAATTTTCTTAATTTCTCTTAAGGTAATATTTTATATATATATTTTACGTGTGTAAAACTTACAATCACACATCCATTGGTTGTCTAGTCCTAGAATTCACACCATTGATATAATGAAGAACACACAAATCATGATTGTCATTCAACACACATTTTCCACAAGTAAACACAGCACAATAAGTTAACATTCGAGGTCTTGAGCATTCAAACGTCATACACCATTACAGACGATTATTATAAGAAAACTTATAATTCCTACGTGGTCTTCTACTTCATGCTTCTTTCCTTGACTATTGTTAGCATACTCTATCTCCAGTTATGCTCTTAAGTTGTTTCTGCTAACACTAGTAGTAGGAATTACTCCTGTAGAGAAAGACACGCGCTGGTTAATTTTCCTAATGTCTTGAGGCAACCGTTGTGTTCTAGTTTGATTTGGCTTTGTGGGCACTTTATACATTCCTGGTGCAATCATTTTTAATTGTTCCTTGACAATTGGAAATACATCTGAGCAAAAACTGTGCAGTGACAGGTTTTGAAAATCATGGACACATTTTGTATGTAACTGGCTTTGACTTTTGAAAAATCTTTCTTTGCAAGAGGTCTAAAAAATAGCGGGTTTTTACCTAAACTGATTGTCTTTTGACTTCTAAAAGCAATCGGTTGTCGTAATAAAAAAAAACCCCTTGATGATTTTTTTCAAACTTAGTTTTCCAACATATTTTCCTTCATCTTATCTATGAGGTTTTCTTCAACTCACTTATGCAATTCCTTTGTCCTTGTAATTGATCTTTTCCAAGTCTTGAATTTCAAAATAACTGTTCCCCCAAGGTTCTTCAGAAATACCGTTTGATTGATTTCTTTGAAGATTTGGACATTTTTTATCTTTCTTTTGCACTGTTGTAAATCAAGTTCAAGATTAATCGCATGTTTCTTGAAGTGCCTTCAAATCTCTTTGACATTGTTCTAACTTTTTGAATGAAAGCTCTTTTTCAAGATGTTTATATATTTCCAAAGTTTCCAAGTAATCACAATTGCAAATTGGTAACTTTCCATCCAGATTCGAGTGTACTCACACCATGTAATGCATTTATGTGACACATAGTAATATTCCTTAAAGGTTGGTCATTTCATTCAAAAAACTGTGTTTTTTTGAGTTTTCCAGTTGAATTGAGAGTGGCTTAACTTCATGTTCAAGATAATAAAGTATCTCAAATCATCGCCCCCCCCCCCCGCAACCATTTTCATCGTCAAACAAAAAGTAAATTTTTCTAAGTCCGCATTTATTCTCCTAATTTGTAGGCAAAAATTTCCTTCGATTGTGTTTTGAATGAAAGAATCTATGTTACCAAAATATGTTCTTTTAGCGATTGTTTGTTTGCAACGTTCAACTCCATCAAAAATCATGTCAACACTCTTTTTAATCTTGAAAAGTTCTTTAGAGCTTTTAGACTTTTGATCCCAAGTAATGGATTCATCCATTCGTTTTTCTAACAAAGTTGTTTGTTTACGAAAAGACTCTTTGGAAAATTCATTATTAGAAGATGTATGACTCATCTTTGACGTTCTTGGAAAATAGTGTGTACAGGCGACTTTTCCCATTGTGGAACGAACAAATCATAAAGATCATTCAACTTGTCATAATCAAACAGTCTGATTAAATCGCTTAATTTTGATCGACTTTCTTTGTCAAGACAAATCGTTTTGTTAGATTTAGGGGCTAACATTAACGCAAGATTATCATTATAGCAACCTATATCATACAGACAAGGATTCGCTCGTTGAGCTTTCTTAAGGAACTCAGGTTTTGTAAAACACGATTAAGCATATTTATTATTTGAACATATTGGCCAGTTTTATATACAATATTATTCAAAACCTTAACTTTGTTTTCTAAAGCAATGACTTTATCAAGTTCTTAGTCTTCACGAGTTTTGTAAAGCTTAATCTGAGCCTCTTTTGCTTGTGACATTATAGAGATGGTTTCTTGATGTGCACAAAGCTCCTTTTTCATATCCGAAATCGATTTTGTATGACATTAAATCCCCTTTAGCTTTTGCACAATCAATTTCCACCTTTAACGCATAATTCACATCATTATACTTATCAAGTTCCGCTTGGAACTTCTTAAGGTCTTTAAACATCAACTAATTATTCTTAGACAGTTCTTTGTTTGCTTCTTTGAAATGGTTATTTAATGATTCTAAACTTTTATTTTTAGTTTTGAAATCCTCAATTTCACCTTTCAATTTATCAACTAAAGCCTTGTTTGATGATTCCAAAAATTTATTTCGGTTTTTGCTGTCATCAATTTTACATTTTAGTTTCTGAATTAAAGAAGCAAGAAAATTACGTTCTTGATCAAGATCATCAGTATCATCCTAGTCATCCTAAGCTCTATCATTACATATATCCAATGAATCAATAGTGATATTGGTGTCACCATGTTCCGCCAGATATATGTCATTACTAGATTCAGGTTGCTCAGGATGTTTATTTTCCATGGTAAACACATTATAGTTGTCATTATTGTTTTGTACCTTGTGCATTGGCTCAACATCAAAGATTGGTCTAGAATTGTCAACTGGATCTGGAGTAACCTCTTGAATCTGTGCCATGTACATATAATGTACTTCTAATTCCTAATTGTCAGACTCATCATCAGTATCATCTTTCATATCAGCTTGTTCTGCATTCAACTGAACCCTAGCTTCCTCTTGTTTACATAATAACATCTTTTCCTTGTGATAAGCTGCATCCTTTACTAGTTTCGGTTTCTGACATTCCCTTGATACATGCCCATATTCCTTGAAGTTATAACACTGAATCCCATACTTTTGCACTATCGGAGTACCTACATTTTCCTTAGCCCCAGCAACATTAACTGCCCTCTGATTATCATACCCAGTTCCTCTGTTGATTCTTCAAGAATTATCTTGATTAGCTCTACTGGTGTTTGATGAAGTTCGAAGGTTGTTGTTGGTAGGTTTTTAGATTTTCTTAAACGAGAGAGAAATTAAAGCCATGAGTTTGTCAATCTCCTTTTCCTTTGACATTTCATCATCTTCAGTAACCGTAGCAGGTTCTGGATCATAAGTAGGAGCAGAAGATGTAACAATTGCTTTTCCTCTGTTTCTGGTAGACTGTTGCGATCTGGTGGAGGAATATTGAGTGTTTTGAGTAGGATGGTTTGGAGGATGGTAAACTGGTTGTTGTTGAGCAACAAGTGCAAGTGGATTAGCAGTACGTGCTAGTCTTTCAGTTCGTATCTCATTGACTTCATTCTGGTGTTGCTTCAGAATGTCATAAAGCTTGTGATAGGAGACAGTCTTCAGCTCTTGACTCTGCTTAACAAGTGTCACAAACCTTTGCCATTCTGGTTGTAGTTGAAGTAAGAACTGGACATTGACCTGATGATTAGTAACATTACACTGATTTCGGACAAGCTCATTCATCATCTTGTAAAACCGTGAGTAATACGATTCAAGTGATTCACCATCTCGTGATGTGAATTTTCCAAACTCCCAATATAAATTGGTTTCAAGATCTTGAACATTAATTGATTCACCTTGTTTCAACCTTTCAATGGCTTTCCACATTTCACATGCATTCGGACAAGCATCAACTGTGGAGTAGATATCGTTATCTATCCCTGTCAGAATGATCTGAACGGCTTCAGCTTCAGCATTCATTTGATCTCGTATGTCTTGTGAAACATTCTTATAGTTCTCCATATACCTCTCTATGGTTGTTTCAGAACTTCCTTCAGCAACTGGAACTGTTTTCTCAGCCCATTGATATATGTATGGAGGATTTTGGAGACTATAGTGGATGAGTTCACGGTTAGGTTTGGTGTCAATGTATCTCTTGATTCTGGATTTCCACTGAACGTAATTACCCGGTGCTAACATTGGTGGACGATCTTTGCTACCCGCTTCCATGATAGCATTATGAAGAGCATTCGATGATTGAGTTTGCAAATTGGTATTTGAATTTGACATTGTGATGTTGTGAATGGATATCGGATCTTAAGTAGGTAAAGTGTTTGTTGTTGTGGATTGAAATCAATTATCGTTCACGGGATTTTACAAATCTTAGATTTAAACCGAGAGAAGAATCGTATCTTTCACGGGATTTTACAAAATCAAGAAAAAACCATGAATGATTTGATTTGGAATCAGCGAAAATTCCAAAAAAAACTGAAAAATGTCAATAAATCATGGAAAACGATGTTTTTGGGCTTCGAAAAATCCTTAACCAGCTAAAGGGTGGTTACAGCGTGATCCGTCTCGTTTTTCTCTTCGATTTGAGAGGTCACGGGCCTAAAACGGACTTACGGATCAAAAGTTATGGCTGTTTTACTGAAACCCTTTTCGTCACACAAGTTTTCTAAAAAAAATTTCGTTCGGTTGGCTAGTTCGATCCTACTTAAACATATTTCGCCTGACAATTAACGTTTATATTTCGCTTGTCTTTTGTTAACATATTTCGCTTCAAATTTAAACCTGCATGTTTCGCTTCACTATCAAACGTACATATTCCGCTCTAAATTTCACCCCCATCATATTTCGCTTGACATTTACCCCTGCATATTTCGCCTAACCTATGACATATTCCGCTCGGTGTCTTTGTCAAGTGAGGACCACAATCCCTTAGTCTCAACCGGTTTGGGACCACAAAAGGATAAGACAAAAGATCAAATAAGCTTTGAAAATAAGCAACCAAAAAACTTGATATTAAGCTCGAAATAAGCTAGGATACAAGAGTGAAAGAAGCACAAAAATTTATGAAACTAGAAGCCTAAGTTTGAAGAACAAAACAAAAAGAATGACGAGACTCTCTTGCGTATCTTCCGAATTCAAATAAGAATACACAAGTCTAGAAGAGAAACAAAGAAATGAAATAAGTCGAATAAGCTTAAAAATCATATAAGCTAAAAAGAAAAGAAGAAATCGTGAGCTTATTTTATCAAAGAAGCTACGATTGAAATGAGACCAAAGAAAGAAGAAAAAAAAATCACCAAATAACCTAATAAGCTTTTGAACCGTGAGCTTATTAAGAGAAATAAGCCACGGTTTGCTTATCTAACTGACAAAAATCAAACACTAAACACCCCTTGGCGAGTGATACCACATGTTGGTCTTATAATACTTTCACAACTTAATAAGCAAACACGAATAAGCCTTGAATAAGCTCTAAACGAGCCGGCTTAATAAGAAAGAAAAGTAGAGAGAGAAAAGAACATAGAAAGATTAGATTTAGAGAGAAATGGTGAGTTACAAAATGAAACAAATGCAGCCAACACCCTCTCCATGTGTGGAGAGGGTTCTTTTATACCCTTAGCCATTTACTTGGCACATGGTCTTTTCTACTTGGGCCAGGCTTGGCTAAACTTGGGCTTTGAGCCCGAAACACGGACAATATTAGATTACAATCCAAGCCCGTTGAACCCGACTAGCCTATTACAATACAAGACCTAGTTTGACTTTATAAGACCGATAACATTCTTGTTTGACTTAATATATTTAAGGATAACAGACATTTTGTAAAAAAAATTCATTAATAAAAAAATTCCCTCTAAAACATTGTCTCTTTCATTTTAAACTTATAAAATTGCAACGAATGTAAATTTGATCTCGCGGAGTGGAGCGGTTATCGTCGGTGAAATGTGAATATACCACGTTGATCGAAAAAGGATCATGATCACAATGGTATAGGTTAGAAGTCTGTATAAACCGACACTCAAAATCGAAAAACCCGAAACGACTTAAAACGTGTATAGTTTGCCCTTGTTTTATTGGTAATTAATTTCCTACTAAAGAGTTGCTAGTTCGTTTCTTGATAGAGAGTTGCGAGTTGGGTTCTAGAAAGAGAGTTGCTAGTTTGGTTCTTGAAAGAGAGTTGCTAGTTCGGTTCTTGAAAGAGAGTTGCTAGTTCGGTTCTTGAAAGAGAGTTGCTAGTTCGGTTCTTGAAAGAGAGTTGCTAGTTCGGTTCTTGAAAGAGAGTTGCTAGTTCGGTTCTTGAAACAGAGTTGCTAATCCGGTTTCATCATCCTTTCTTTGTTGCTTTTCCCAGAAACAGCCAAACCGTCCTTGTTCTTGCTCCTAAAATAATGGATCTTTGTCTCCCTTGTGTTTTCTTTTTCAAACCGTGAATGATTAGAACCAAATAAACCTAGAAAAAGCTCTCGAATAAGCTTTGTAATAAGTACTTTACAACAGAAAAAAGCCACGTACTACCTTACTAAATAAGCTACAGATAAGTTGACTCAATAAGCAAAAACTAGTACTTGATAAGCTTGTTAATGATTTAAGAATAGAAGTTCAATAATTTTATCTTTTTCTGAATAAGCTAAAACTCAAAGTAGCCAAAAAAACTACAAAAATGAAATCACGAAGCTAACGACATAATTTATAATAATAACAGTAAACGAGATAATAACCTGTGTGAAATATAAGCCTAATGTTACAGCCTAAAATGGATGTTACAACCCAAAATGGATGAAGCGTTATGGACTTAGACATATTATAACTTGAGAAGTTTATAAAATTTAAAAATGTAATAAATTAAAAAGAAGAAAAATAAGCTAGAGATAAGCTAGAAAAGAAAGCCACAAATAAGCACTTATCCACCCCTTGGCTCATGATACCAAATGTTATCCCAAGACATAACCCATGTCACAACAATAAGTCATACCAAATAAGCAATAAGCTAAAAAAAATAGAGAGAGAAAGTAAAGAGAAACAAAAGATGGAAGATTAGATTAGAGAGAAAGAGAGAGTGGATGATTACACATACAAGAAATGGTTAACAAACCCTCTCTATGTGTGGAGAGGGTCATATTGATTACAAAGGCCTCATTAGCTCGTGGGGCTTACTTTCTTTTTGACCGGCTTGGCTTATCTTGGGCTTTAAGCCCGAAACATAGACAATAATAGATTACAATCCAAGCTCATTTAACCCGACTAGCCTATTACTTAATCAACACTATCTTTGACTAATAAGACCGATAACATTCTTGTTCGACTTATATAAAATTAAGGCTAACAAATGGGAAGTTAACCGTTACGGTAATGCCAACTTAGGTTGTTGTTTTTTATCAATAATCAAGACGTTTGTGTACATAGTTGTGTCTTTATCATGGTAATGGTCGGGAAAAGTTTCTAGCATCTTGTGCCTTATCTGTTTTGGACTTAATCTATTTGTTTCGTGACTTTTATTTAACAACAATTAAATTTCCTTTCCTAATCATTAACCTTAGGTTTTTACTCGATATGAGGGATGTGCTGTTTTTTTTTGGTTAAAATCGAGTCATGCATGTCTATTCCCGTTGTTTCGGCAATGTATGGTGATTCAGCTGCCTTGTTGGATTATTAATTTTGGTGAAAGTGTAAGATCCATTACCTATATCATTCTTCATCCTAAACCCTTGGGTTTAAACGCGAAGAGGATTGTGATCGAACACACATGTCTATTCCATTATTACGGCCGTGTATGTGTGATTCAGATGCCTTGTTGGTGTGGTACTGTTGGTGAAAGATTGTTAGAATGATCAACCCTAAGCCTTATAATAAAAACCCATTTTACCTTTTTAAATTTGTTACTCCTTAGCTCTAGTGGTGGAGATGTGTATCCTTGCCAAGCTTATGATAGAATACTCGTCATGACCGAGCAATTGAGCGAATTAGTTACATGTTACCACATAGATTAGTTGAGTGATTTGAGTGTTTTCATATTCTTATTTCCGTGAGTGTTTGTATTGTGTACTTGTAATATTCGAATTTTATGCTTAAACAGAATATCCTTCAGGAGAAATTTTATAAATTCTAAAGGCTACTTGAGGACTAGTAGGATTCAAGTGGGGGATATTTGATGATATCAAATAACGTTACATTTATAGCATCATTTATCCCATGTAAATAACCCATTTTGTATAATTATTTAAAGAATTGTTACTTAATCGTTTATATTTGAGAATTGCAGTAATTATGGAGTACTTGGTGAAGATTAGCTAAAAGGCACACATTCTAGAGCTTAAACGAAGAAATATAAAGAAATATTTGACATTCCCATAGCCGTATCATCAAGGAAGGATTGGTGTTTATGTGCTGCACTTCACTAAAGACCACGATGGAACAGATTCAATACATCGTTTCCAGATGAAGTTCTATACGCCGTATTCAAGTATATAGTATTAAAATATTCTGAAGATATTGAACATGGTCCCTAATGTTAAGTTATCCCCACGTTATACTGTATTGACCTCAGTCATTTACCCCGTATCGACCAATCCAGAACCTTATAATTAGAAATCTAATAACGGGATTTAGTGTGCTAAATCAAATTTCGATACCTTTAACATAAAAGTCGATTTTAGAAGTGTAGATGAGTAGAGAGGTCGAGCATTGTAAACTAATTCCATATGGAAACACCTTGTAATCTCTTTTACTTTGTAATCGTTCAGTTTTGATATCATTCGTTAAATAGGTTAGGTTTTCTCGGCATAAATTATTACTCTTGTATTCTTTAGATGTTTAAAGGCTTATTTACGTTCGGGTATTAGCATTATTATGAAGATTTGAATGTTTGTTTTGTTTATATGATTGCTTAATTTATCGTTGATTGCTTGTTTATGTTTATTAGTTTATACTTGTTTACGTGCTATTGTATGCGACCTATCATTCAACTGGATCTAGTGATACGGACAAAGTAATCTATATGCCGGGATGACTCTCCATATAGTAATTTATACATCTACACCAATAGGATCACGAATAATGACCTATCTTTGCCTTTAGATTACGAGCTTAGTTGGACCGGCAGGTGACCCTTGGGATCAACGAGTACGTTCTCAATTAATTGCTAAAGACTTGGCCAGTGGACTACTAGTGTATGAATTGCTGATATGTGTGAAAACTCATATCCATTTTATATCAAAATAGACCCTAAAAAGGCCAAAACTGAGCATTAAAGGCGTGTATATTGCTTGTTTTGTCTTTCTTATTGTGTAGGTACGGATAAAGCAAAAATCACGAGTAAACGGTTAAAACCGGGCAAACACAAACACAAGAACGGAAGAGCACGCAAGAAGCGAGGAGGAAGCTATCAAAGTCAACTCTCAGTCAAACCCCAGTCAAACTTGGTCAACAAGTCAAATGATCAACTCACTAAAAGAAGTTACCAATTCAGTCCTTCATGTTAAACCAAAGTAACAAAACAAACCCTAAATGCCCTAACAGTCGTTATCTTTTTATTAATAAAAGATAACGACCGTTATCTTTCTATAATAAAACCATTCCAAAGCCCTGGCCCAATCCAATTCCCCTGGCCCAAAACCCTTTATATAAAAATTACCCGGGTCAACACAGTCAAACAATCATTTATAAAAGAAAGAGAAGCGGGAAAAGTTGTTTAACTGTTCATCGTCCCTAACCTTTTAACATTCAGTCAAAATCATGGGGCTTTTACCAATTAAGGGGTAAGGGAGGGGCAATTCAGGGTGATAGTACCATGTGGCAGGGTAAAATGTCATCCAAGCTCTCTCATTGGCCAATACCTACAAAAGGAGGATTGCGGATTAGCAAAAGAAAACACACAAGGATGGGTAATTTACACTAATTGTTCACAAGACAAGCACTCAGCTGTACATCACGGATTGCACGATGGCAATCCGTGTGTGGCAAAAGTGATCCAAGGTTAGATTTAGCTTCAATGATTAGGATTAAAGGGATGGAGGAGATCATGAGGAGCGTGCAATAGATTCAGGCCCTAGGGAAGCTTCAGAAGATGGTTTAAATACGGTGCACACTCTCACAAACAGGGTTATCGAGAGTAGTTTTAGAATTTAGCTTATTGTTTAGCTTATAGATTAAATGAAAGTTTAGCTTTCTTTTAAATGTAATTTTGTTTTAATCTTGTAATCAGTGATCTTTTATTAATAAAAAGTGTTTTAGTGTCATTTAATTTTAAAGTGTTTCAAAAATTCTTTTTACTTAAGAATGTAATAAGCTCTTAATTGTTCTCATAAGCTCATCATAGCTCATTCAAGTCTATAAGCTTGGATTTGAGCTTAATAAGTCATCTAATCTATTAAACAATTAAAATAAGTATAATTACCTTGGCTATTTGGATTTTGGAAGATGAGCCAATTAAGGAAGGGCTCATATGGACTATTACTGGCTTATCTTAGGATAAGCCAGAGCTGTTGATAAGCTCATTTGATCAATTAGCTTCTGTTTAGCTGAAGCATTTTGTAAGTTTCCATTTAATTCCTTTGTTCTTTAAATTCTAGCTTAAAACTGCTTAAGTAGCTTATTAGTTTTGCTAATCTTCTTATCTATTGCTTATTTGTGCTTATTACTGTTTAGACAAGCTTATTAATCATGCACTTTAATCTGTTTTTATCTCCTATAGTTTAGATCATAATTTACTTTTTTAAGTGTCATAAAATCATTAAAAAAACCAAAAATAGTTAGCATAATTTGTAGAACTTAGTTTCTAGCTTTTCTAGCAGTTTAAATAAGCTTATTAGGTTAGTTATAAGCTACTAGGTATCTGGTATTAAGGTTTTGTTAACTAGATTCTAAAATTATAAGCTAAAATGAAAATTGTCTTAGTTAAAGGGGTGTTTGGATTAATTCAGTTTGACTTCTTAAAGTCATAATCTGAATTGTGCAATATTATTGGTTTAGTTTGTCATAACAATTTGATTAAGTTTTAAGAGGTTTGTAGGATTTCTTTAGCTTATTATAATTTTAGAGGCTTAATCTACTTGTTATTGCAACCAGGGGATTTTTCCCCTTTTCCTTTGCTTATTAAAAATTAGATCCAAGCCTCATTGAGCTTGGATCTTGTTTAAGTTAAGTTAGGACACACTTAATAAGAGTGTGTAGTGCAGGGTTGTCCCTTAAGGACACCTGCATTTGTTAAAAATTAACACCTGCATTTGTTCCTGCACCAGGGGATTTTTCCCCTTTTCCTTTGCTTGTTAAAAATTTGATCCAAGCCTCATTGAGCTTGGATCTTGTTTAAGTTAAGCTAGGACACACTTAATAAGAGTGTGTAGTGCAGGTTTGTCCCTTAAGGACACCTGCATTTGTGATTTGCCCATTATGTCAATTACATTAGCAATAGTAACTGTTGTTACTACTGCTGCCTTTTCATTAGACCCTTGCACTCTTTATATTTTATAAACACCTCAACCTTTAATAAACACACCACACACTACACCTTACCGCTGTGCCCTTGGGTCTTTTTCATAAGACCCTTGCACTCTTTATGCTATTTATACACATTTAGCTTTATAAGCCTAATAAGCTGTTAAGCTTATTTCGCAGCTTATTTAATAAGCTGTGATCTCGGGCTTATTTTTCCTAGGATTTAAATAGTTTAAGCTATTTTCTGTCATTTTTCTAGAATTTTTAGAGTTTGTTTAGTATTTTTAAACTTTTATTTTCATTAAAAACTTTAAAAAATCATAAAAAATAGAAAAATAATCAAAAAAATATAAATCTTTTTTAGAAAAATTTCTTTTATCATTAAGTTCGTAGGAAAATTAGTTTGACTCTCATAGGGTTATTTTTGAGCATTTTAGTTTTTAGGGCTCGGTTTTCTATTCCCGTTATTCGTTTTTGTGATTTCTTTCAAATTTTATCGTTAAGCTTTCAAATTTTGCAAATCCCTTTATTTTTACTCATAGAATTAGATTATCAATTCAAATTCTAGGTTAAGGTGCTAATTAGGGTTTATTTTGTCATTTCTGTTTTTTCGTCCGCGTGTTTAGTTATTTCTCTTGCATTAATGTTTAAATTGTTTTTAGTAGTAGTAAATCATTCTAAAATTGAAATACATCATTCATAACATTGTCCAAGCTAAATCGAGGGTATCAATTCACATTTCTTTGGGATACGACCCGGTAATCACTTACCGGTTAATAAACGTGTTATATTATATATTTATGTGTTTAAATTGCATTTAATCTTTGTCCTCAAGGATTATTTGTATATTTCTATAAATACTTTGATATATTATATATACGTGAAATTGCTACAATCAATTTTTGGCGCCGTTGCGGGGTCGAACTGGGTCACCAACGTGAACCAAATAATCAATAACTTACTTCACGGCTAGTCTCTTAAAATTTTACTTTAAGGTGAGCCGTATCTCGTAAGTGAACTAATGTAAGTTTTTAATCGTTGATTCGAGTTGGGAACTTATTTTGTATACGCAATGAGGTATTATTTGTTGGTGTTCTTTTACAAACTTTGTTTTTTTATTTTAATTGAAAGAGAAAAATATTTTTGTATTTTTGTTTTTAATCTTCTATTTATACTAAAAAGAAAATAAAATTATTTTTTACTTTTTATTTTTTTTATATTTTTTTTTATATTTTTGATTTTCTTAAAAGCGTAACTTTCAAAAACGAAAGGTTCTCCAAAACACGATCAACAAACTTCAAACGAGAGAATTATAACACACTTCCCCGGCGTCGGCGCCAAAAATTTGATTTGTAGAATCTAACACACGTAAAAATATAATATATAAAAATATGGAAAATTACCAACTTACCCTTGAGGACAAAGGTAAAAAGGAAATTCTTTAAAAAATATATATAATATAATGCGTATATCAACCGGTAAGTGATTACCAGGTCGTATCCCAAAGAAATGTGATATTTTCTTTTCTAGAGTAGCTTTTAGCTTAGTAAATTTAGCTTAATGTAATTTTCATTTAAATCTCTTGTAATCTCCTTTTAAATATTGTAATCAAGTTTTCAGTTAATGAAATGAGTTTTTTACTTTATAATAATCTGTCATAAGTTCTTGTTTTTTATCTATAAAGTTCACTTAACTTCTTCAAATGATAAGCTACTGTTACATAAGCTCTTATAAGCTCATACTAGCTCTCACAAGTCTTTAAGCTTGTGATTGAGCTTAATTAAGCCTTAATCAACTCAAACTTTAAAATTCAGCTTAAAAACCCTTGCTTATTGACTGTGGACTTATGGAAGGGAAGCTAGCTATGGAAGAGCTTCCAATGACTTATAACTGGCTTTATCTTGATAGGACAGTGCTTGTAGATGGCTCACTTGAGCTTATTAATGCCTTTGTTTAGCTAAGGCTCAAGTAAGTTTCTTATTTAGCTTTTTGTCTTAATTTCTTAGTTTAATAACTGCTTAATTTGCTCATTAATTGCTTATTCTTGTTAGTTTCAGCTTATATATGCTTAATATATTAGTTTAATACTGTTAGTTCTTAGTTCCATAGTCTTAATCTTAGTTTTTTACTTATCACTTATAAACTGTCATTAAAAACCAAAAATAAGTAGATTATTGTAGCTTATTGATTTCTGGCCTATTAGCTTATAGGTTTATGCTTATTAGACTTATTATAAGCTAGTTAATATCTGGTATCTAAGCTGTAATAGCTAGATTTCAAATTCATAAGCTAAAATGAAATATGTCTTAGTTACAAGGGTGTTTGGATTGATGCAGTTTGACTTCTTAAAGTCAAACTGAATTGTGCCATTTAATTTGGTTAGTTTGATCTTCACATTTGATTAAGTTTTGAGCAGGTTTGTAGGATTAGATTAAGCTTAATATTATTTTAAGGTTTAATCACCTTGTTCCCGCACCAGGGGAATTCTCCCTTTCTTTTGCTTGTTAAAAATTTGATCCAAGCCTCATTAAGCTTGGATCTTGTTTATGTTAAGTTTAGACACACTCAATAAGAGTGTCTAGTGCAGGGTTGTTCCTTAAGGACACCTGCAAGTTAGATTCACCCATTTGGTCAATTACACCAGCAGTAGTAACAGCAGTTACTACTGTTGTCTTTTTAGCTTCATTTTAAGCTAGAGTTTTTAGGATTTAGAGTTTAAAAATCAGTAGGATTATAGTTAACCTATAGCTTAATATAGATTAAAACTTGAATTTACATTTCTAGCTTATTTCTTATGTTAAAATAGCTCTCAAAGTTCATAAAAAAATCTCAAAAAGCCAAAAACAGTAGTAACTAGTAATTAGCTTTTAAACTTAGATTTCTAGCTTATAAGTTTAGTTTTTATGAATTTGTTTTATAGCTTATATGTTTGATTGTGTGTTTGCAAAAGCCAGCTTCTGTCTTAGCTTTTTAAGCTCTTCTCTAGCTTATTTAGATTTCATGTTTTAGTGCATATCATGAGTTTACATTTATGATCATAGGATTTAGATAAGCCGTTTTTAAAGGTGGGGGGTTTTTTTTAGTCAAATAACTAGCTTGTTGATTTTAGCTTCTACACGTCATAAGCTTTCTAGGATAGTTTTTGTTTTTTTTTACTTTCAAACTGGAGTTAAAATGGAGCTTATAAGTGAAAATTAGTTTTTACAAAGTCATTTCTGTAAGAACAGCTTTTTCATAAGCTCTTTAAGAGCTTATTTTTGAGTTTCAGCTTATAATTTCTTTGTTAAAGTTGCTTAAAAAGTTGTCCTTAACAACTTTTTGTTCTTTAAGTTTTTCATAAAAAACCAAAAAAAAGGGAAGGGTACGGAGAAGCTATTGTTTTACCAGAAATCAATGCCGATCATTTTGAGATTAAGACGAATTTGCTTCAGTTGGTTCAAGCTAACCCGTTTTACGGTCATGAAAACGATAATCCTCATGCTCATATTAATAGTTTCAAAAGGATTACCTTGACTTTACGATTTAGGAATGTGCCTAACGATGTGATTAAGCTTATGATGTTTCCATATTCTCTCGAGGGAGCCGCTAAAAACTTGGTACGGAAGGAATAAGATCCACCAATTCTATCTTGACTTGGGAGGATCTGTTTTACCAAGTTCGTTAACCAATTTTTCCCTCTTTCGAAAACCACTCCCTTAAAGAATGAAATTTCTTGTTTTACACAAAAATTCGAGGAAACTTTTAGTGAAGCTTGGGAACGATTTAAGGAGTTGCTTAGAGCATGCCCTCATCACGGATTTCGGTGTTAATCAAGTTGAGTACCTTTTACAATGGTTTAATACGACAATGGAACAAAGACTCCTTATTATGCCGCTGCGGCCGGAAATCTTTTGAGTAACAAAGGACTAGGAGGGCTTTCAACTTAATTGAGATTAAATCCAAAAGTACGGTATTTAAGTAATAAACCAAATGCTTCTAGGATGAATGTACTTCTAGTAAGAAGGATGAGGAATTGATAAGCTTGCGATCAAACTTTCGACCTTTAGTCGAGACTTGTTTCTAAAAAAGTTGTCATCTCCCGCTCCGCTTAAAAGCGGTTGAGGAATCTTGTGTTACTTGTGGTGGTGCCCATTCTTGGTATAATTGTCCGGCTACCGATAACAATCAGGCTAGTGTTTGTGCGACTACGGGTACTTACAATCAAGTTGCCCCTCCGAACCGTGTTAGTAATCAAATGGCACCACCAGGTTTTGCTTCGGTGCAAAACAATGGTCAAAATAGGTTTAATCAGAATCATGTTCAAGGGAATAATTTTCGGGACTTAATTTTCATGGAAATCAAGGTTTTCAAAATCAAAATAATCATGCTTCAAATTTTCAAAACCAAGGATTTCAAAATCAACCTTTTCAAGTGCCTAATAATCAAGTTCAACAAGAAATTTTAAATGATTTTTCAAGTTACAAGAGGATATTGATCAGGAGTTAAGAATATGAAAGTCAATTAAACTCGTTGAAGGAGACCTTAAGATGAAATCAGAACTGATAAAATTCTCAAAAAGCCGTCATGATGATTCAACAAACCACTTTCAAGAAAATAATTTGTAAAACCTGATTTGTGGATTCGTTTCAAAACCATGCCTAACTTTAGGTACTCTCCGGTAAACAACCATTCCAAACCCGAAGGGTGAGATGAAGGCAATCACTACTCGAAGTGGTGTTGCTTATGAGGGACCTTCGATTCCTACTAATCATTCTCCTAAAAAGGTAGTGGAATGAGAAACCAAGGAGACAACGGATAAAGAGCAAACAAATTTCCAAGGAAGTACCGCTCAAATCCCACCTCCGGTTATCCCCATTTCTATTCCGGAACCCGATGTTCCGAGGACTTTGTCTAAAACCACTCCCATTCCGGAATCCGATATTCCGAAGAGTTTACCTAAGCCAACTATTCCATATCCTTCACGACGTGATAATCAAAAGTTCCGTGACAAAGCTTCGAATCAAATGGAGAAGATCTTCCAAATCTTTCAAGATTTGCGCTTCGACATTAGTTTCGCTGATGCTTTACTTTTGATGCCAAGATTTGCTCCTACGATTAAGATTTTGCTCATGAATAAGGAAAAGTTGCTTGAGTTAGCTAAGATTCCATTGAACGAGAATTACTCGACGATGCTTCTCAAAAAGCTTTCCGAAAAGCTTGGAGATCCCGGCAAGTTTCTTATTCCATGTAATTTCCCAGAAATGGATGTATGTCACGCCTTGGCCGATCTTGGTGCGAGCATAAATCTTATGCCTCTTTCTATTTGGAAAAAGCTTTCTCTGCCTGAACATACACCAACTCGGATGACCTTAGAGTTAGCGGACCGATCAATTACTTATCCTAAAGGACTCGCCGAAGACGTTTTTGTCAAAGTTGGGAAATTTCATTTTCCTACCGACGTTGTTGTTGTCGATTTCGAAGCCAATCCTCGAGTACCTCTCATACTTGGGAGATCCTTTTTGAGGACCGGTCATGCTTTAATAGATGTTTATGGAGAAGAAATAACCCTTTGGGTTGATAATGAAGCCATCACTTTTAATCTAGATCAAACCACGAGATACTCCTCTACAAATGACAAGTCGGTAAACCGAATTGACATCATTGATGCAGTTTGTGAGGAGTATGCTCCATAATTTCTAGGATTTCCTAATACTTCGGGTGGCAATCCCACCCCGACGTCTGAGCCATTTACTTCCGAATTCATTTTGGAAGAAATTGAAGCTTATCTTAAGGATGATTCGATTTCACCCGAAATTGATCATGCCGATTTCAATCCGGAGGAAGATATTTGTTTGATTGAAAATTTGTTAAATAATGACCCGTTTCAACTTCCTCCGATGGACCTTAAACAAATTGAAATGACCAAGGCAAAATCTTCAATTGAAGAGCCTCCGAAATTAGAGTTAAAAGATTTGTCGTCTCGCTTAGAATATGCTTTCTTGGAAGAAAACGATAAGTTACCAATTATTATTGCAAAAGGTTTAAAAAATGATGAAAAGGATGCTCTTTTAAAGGTGCTCAAATCTCACAAAGGGGCCATTGCTTGGAAAATCACCGACATCAAGGGTATCGACCCTCGTTTTTGTACTCACAAAATCTTGATGGAAGATGATTACAAACCTACGGTTCAAAGTTAAAGACGGGTTAACCCAAAAATTCATAAGGTAATAAAAAAAGAGGTCCTAAAACTTCTTGATGCCGGAATGATTTACCCGATCTCTGACAGCTTATGGGTTAGTCCAGTGCATTGTGTTCCCAAGAAAGGTGGAATAACCGTCGTTGCTAATGAAGAGAATGAATTAATTTCAACACGTTTAGTTACCGGATGGAGAGTTTGTATCGACTATAGGAAATTAAATGAAGCGACTCGAAAAGATCATTTTCCATTACCGTTTATGGATCAGATGATGATAAGAGATTGCTGGAATGAGTTTATTGTTTTCTAGACGGATTTTCAGGATATTTCCAAATACCAATAGATCCCCGGGACCAGGAGAAAACTACTTTCACATGCCCGTATGGAACTTTCGCTTACCGACGCATGCCATTTGGTTTGTGTAATGCTCCTGGTACTTTTCAACGGTGTATGATGGAATATTCCCATGGATATGATCGAAAAGACCATGAAGGTGTTTATGGGATGATTTCTGGTTTTGGATAGTTTTGATTCGTGCCTCTCCAATTTAGAAAAGATGCTAAATCGGTGTGAAGACACGAATTTAGTTCTTAATTGGGAGAAGTGCCACTTTATGTGTAAAGAAGGAATTGTGTTAGGGCATAAAATTTCAAAGGCGGGAATTGAGGTCGATCGTGCTAAAGTCGATGTTATCGCTAAGCTCCCTCACCCGACTACAGTAAAAGGTGTTAGGAGTTTCTTAGGTCATGCAGGTTTTTATCGCCGATTTATCCAAGACTTTTCTAAGATTGCTAGACCAATGACCCACCTTCTAGAGAAGGAAACACCGTTTATGTTTTCTAAAGATTGTATTGATGCTTTTCAGACTCTTAAAAAGAAGCTTACCGATGCTTGCCTATCATAGTTGTCCCAGATTGGGAATTACCTTTCAAAAACTCATGATGTTGTGCAAGTGATTCGCTATTGGTGCAGTTCTAGGAAACGAAAGATGAAGGCATTTTCAGCCTTACATTTGCTAGCAAGATATGACTGAGCTCAATTCATTACACTGCCACGGAAAAGGAACCTGCGCTACCTTGTTACTCAATGTTTCGTCGTGACTTTAGTGTAATGTAACTTGTGAAAGTGTATCAGATATCAATGCTCTATGCCGATGTCTCTGACTGCAACCTTTATAATAGAGGAATCTCGCACTTAATGACGTCACCTGCCAGTGACTAGAGTAGTCCATCATAGATACGCCGCCACCGTTATCTACCCGTTTACTATGTCATCGCGCTCACCCACTTCCATGGAACAACTCTCCGACGCCACTCTTATGTCCGTCCCCGGTCTTCTGATCCGGGGTTCTTCTCTACAAAAATTTGATTTACTCACCATCCGTGATAAAAAAAAGGAATAGTGAGAAACCTTGTGGCTGTAGACAATTTATCTAGACTCTTGAGAATTCCTCATAAGGATGTGTTAGAACTACACCAAAGACAAGAAATGAACATTTTCTTTAGAAACTCTTGAGTTATTTCTAGTGAAGTACCCATGGTTTGCGGACTATGCAAATTACCATGCGGGGAATTTTATCATCAAAGGAATGTCACTCAAAACTAAAGAGGAAGTTTTTTTTTTTAATGGCGTTAAAATTATTTCTGGGTATGATCCCTATCTTTTTTCGTTATTTGTGCGGATCAAATCATTCGACGGTGTGTGCATGGGTAAGAAGCTATTGATATCCTCAAAGCTTGCATGAAGACGGGACCCACCGGGGCGGGGGGCCATCATAGTGCAAAATCTCACCGCTCGAAAAGGTATTTGATGTCAGTATCTTTTGGCACTACCATATATTCGAGATGCCCATACGATGATCAAATTCTTATGATATCGTCGTCAAAGATCAAGGCAAAAATTTTACAACGAGATGAGATGCCTCAAAACTCTATCAAAGTTTGTGAAATCTTTGATGTATGGAGATATCGATTATATGGGACCATTTTCCGTCTTCAAGAGGAAAGGAAATAAATGCATCCTCATAGCTGTTGATTATCTTTTTCAAAATGGGTTGTTGAAGCAAAGGCGCGGCTCCCCCACAAATGATGATAGAGTTGTAGTTGAAGTTTTTAAAATCTCTTTTTGCACGTTTGGAAACACTAGAGCTATAATAAGCGATAATGGGACCCATTTTTGTAATGATCAGTTTGCTAAAGTAATGTCTAAGTATGGGGTCACACATCGTCTAGCTACCGTTTCACCTCAAAAGCACGTGGTCAAGTGGATGGTGTCCAATCAAGGTTTTTAAAACGATTCTAGAAAGTACGGTCTGGAGAAAAATCATGCCTCATGGTTGACAAAGTAGATATGAAGCTTTGTGGCATTTTGTTTCATGCTTTAAGACACCGATTGGTTGTACGCCTTATAAGCTTGTTTATGGAAAGTCTTGCCATTTACCAATTGAGTTAGAGCATAAAGCATACTAGGCTTTGAAACATGCTAACTTCGATCTTAAAACCGCGGGTGATCACCGGAAGCTTCAGTTTGATTGAACTTAATGAGCTTGTGATCTAGCTTACGAAGAATTCTTTGATTTATAGGATTGATGGACAAAGAAACTTCATGACTCAAAGATCAAAAACCGCATTTTCAATGTTGGGGATCGAGTATTTACTCTTCAAACTCTAGTCTAAAGATATTCTTCAGGAAAGCTTTTAAAACTCGTGGGTCGCCTTTCACCATCACCAAATTTTTTTCCATACGGAACTGTCTGAGTTATTAACCACGATGGGTCCAAAGTTTAACTGTGAATGTGTCATCGTGTGAGCGTACTTTGGAGGGGACTTACACCAAAGGAAGTCCAGATCTCCACATCTCCCTAGGACAATTGAATTCAGGGATCGAGTCAAGCTATGTGACTCGGTTACCAAAAACAAAGCGCTTGGTGGGAGGCACCCCATGCTTATCCATTTTCTAATTTTCTTTCTAGTTTCTAATGTGTTGTGAAGAGGCTTGTACTCTTCCGTTCTTTGTGTTTGTTGTTTGTGCTTGTGATTGTTTGCAGGATTGAACCCAACTTTTCTGAAGACTCTCGTGTTCGGTGTTTTGTCCCGTTCCACTCGAGCTTCCTAGCCTTTGCTTGCCATTAGTTTGGGGAAATCTGATATCCTAAAGATTTATTATCAACTATACATTTTTCTTTATCAGCACACTGAACTTAATGGCTAAAGATTTTTGTAATACTTTCTTCATGTTTGAGTTATACATTCGACCTTTTTGAGTTCTAGTATGGGGTTTTTAAGACTTAGGCTAGGAAACATTAAGGACAATGTTTGATTTTAGTATGGGGTAGTATATCTTTGATATAATCTTGTCTACTTTTACCCGTTGTTCTCATGTACCCCGTTTTCCCACCAAAATTTTAAATTTTAAAGTCTTAATATAAAGTTTTTCCCTAAAAAAATATAATAGTTGACACAAATGTAGGTTTTCCGTTGGTGAAGAACGAAAAGTAAAATTTTGACCCGACCGGTTTTATACCTTAGCTTTCTCCTTAACTTTATATAGATTGTCTTTGCTAATCTCTTAAACAAGGAGCTATAAAACGCTAGTCTAACTTGAAAAGGTTCAAGACCTTTGCAAAAAAAAGGGGTTTTCCCTATTGATTTAAATATGCGAAGTTCAATTTATTTTAGGCTAAGTATTCACGAGTTGCTTTATTAGAAATTTTAAATTGTGAAGAACAAGAGATGATAGAGTAGAGTATAAGTTGTGATGCTAAACATAGAATAGTTGGATTTCTTTAAGGCTCATAAGTGTTAATTATGGCTTTTTCTCCCATTAGCTTGTCTCACCGTTATATATAAATGTTTAATAAATAGAGTTGTGCGGTTTTTTGGTTAATAATTAGTTAATAGAAGTTTTCTTTAGTTCCTTTGTGATTAGGATGAGTACACATCAGGAATACTTAATTTGGAATTATTCTATGTATCACATTAATAAATATTTTGCTTATTCTTAAGAGGCCTTAGGGTTATATTGGATAGTAGAATTCAATAATATCCAAGGAATAATAAAAGTTGGCTGCATCTTTGCCGGACTCACAAACCGATGTAACAGCCTTCTAAAAGGTCGAGGAAGTTATCGAGGTCCGAAAAAATAGTTTGCTACATCTTGTCGAGGCGGTGGCCGATGTTGTAGCCTTCTAAAGGATGAGGTTTATAACGTTGCTTATTTTTTTCGGTCTTATTTTGTGCCTTTAAGAGCCTAAGGGTATATGGTGAAATAAGGATTGGTCCGTCATGTCTTAAAAGAGACCTGATGCACACACCCCCCCCCACCCCCCCCCCACTCTCAAACACATTTTTTAGGGTATATGACATGAATGGTGTCTTGCTTAAGTAACCTAATAAAAGCCAAATTTTGGTTGCCTCGATGTGGACTTTAATCTTGATGACATTTGATCTTTTGAAAAGGGCTAGGATCTAATTATTGTTTTTTTTAACCGTTAGGCTTTATTTTTGGAATTAATAAGTATCGAAATAAAGTCTTAAAGAGCCTTCGGGTATATGACTTATATAAAATCTTGAGATACAAAATTAGGGAATAAGGGAGGAAAAGTAAGTGCACAATTAGCTTTTATGAGTTGTATTAGCATCATAACTTGTATTTTGCAATGATCTTGTTTTTAAGCTTAGCTTGGAGAGGTAAAAGTCGGGGACGATGAATTTATCTTTTTAAGACACTTTTAAGTGCTTTTTGTTCTGTGATCCTAAAAGTTACCAAAAGGTAATGAGAACATTACATTATGTCAAACAAGAATAAGTTGTAGTTAGGAAATTATTATGAAAAATCAAAAAATAAAACAAAATAAAATAATAATAATAAAAATCTTTGAAAAAATGGGAAGCGGGGTGTTTTATAACTTGTGATTTCTTAACTTTCTCCACCAAAATCTTTGCTACTTTTCAAAAGTTTAGTTTGGGGAAGTTTCGAGGTATTTGGTTATAAGGCATATAATATTGTGTGAGGACACGCAATCGTTTAGTTTGGGGAGTTTTGATATGTGTGAAAACACATATCCATTTTATATCAAAACAGACCCTAAAAAGGCCAAAACTGAGCATTAAAGGCGTGTATATTGCTTGTTTTGTCTTTCTTATTGTGTAGGTACGGATAAAGCAAAAATCACGAGTAAACGGTTAAAACCGGGCAAACACGAACACAAGAACGGAAGAGCACGCAAGAAGCCAGGAGGAAGCTATCAAAGTCAACTCTCAGTCAAACCCCAGTCAAACTTGGGTCAACAGTCATAATGGTCAAACTCATAAAAGAACGTTACTAATTCAGTCTTCACGTTTCTTAAACCAAAAGTAACAAAACAAACCCTAAAATGCCCTAACTGTCGTTTTATTTTTATTAATAAAAGTAACGACGTTATCTTTCTATAATAAATGCATTCCTAAAGCCCTGGCCATCCAATCAATTCCCCGTGCCAAAACCCTTTATATAAAATTACCCTCGGTCAACACAGTAAACAATCATTTATAAAGAAAAAAGAAGCGGGAAAAGTTGTTTTAACTGTTTCTTTCGTCCCATAAACTTTTTAACATTCAGTCAAAATTCATATGGCTTTTACCATTAAGGGGTAAGGTGGGCAATTCAGGTTGTGGATGTAACATGCTGGCAGGGTAAAATGTCATCCAAGCTCTCTCATTGGCCAATACCTACAAAGGAGGATCACGGATTAGCAAAAGAAACACATCAGGATGGGTAATTTACACCAATTGTACGCACAATACAAGCACCAAGCTGTCACATCATGAATTGCCACGCTGGCAATCCGTGTGTGCAAAAGTGATCCAAGGGTTGAGATTTATCTTCCAATGATTGGGATAAAGCAATGGAGGAGATCAAGAGGGCGTTGCAACAGATGTCTGGCTCCTAGATGCTTCAGAGATGGCTTTAAATACGAGCACACTCTATTTACAGAGGTTATCTAGAGTTGTTTTTAGAATTTAGCTTTTAGTTTAGCTTATATGCTTGTAATCAGGATCTTTTATTAAATCAAAATGTGTTTTAGTGTCTTTTAATCTTAAAGTGTTTTAAAAAATTATTTTTACTTAAGAATTGTTATAGCTCTTAATTGTTCTCATAAGCTCATCATAGCTCATTCAAGTCTATAAGCTTGGATTTGAGCTTAAAAAGTCATCTAATCTATTAAACATCTAAAATAAGTATAATTACCTTGACTATTTGGATTTTGGAAGATGAGCCAATTAAGGAAGGGCTCATATATTTGAGCAATTAGCTTCTGTTTAGCTGAAGCATTTTGTAAGTTTCCATTTAATTTATTTGTTCTTTAAATTCTAGCTTAAAACTACTTAAGTAGCTTATTAGTTTTGCTAATCTGCTTATCTATTGCTTATTTGTGCTTATTACTGTTTAGACAAGCTTAATAATCATGCACTTTAATCTGTTTTTAGCTTTTATAGTTTAGATCATAGTTTACTTTTTAACTTGTCATAAAATCACTAAAAAACCAAAAATATTAGAGTAATTTGTAGATCTTAAATTCTAGCTTATCTAGTTGTTAAAATAAGCTCAATAGGTTAGTTATAAGCTACTAGCTATCTGGTATTAAGGTTTCATCAACTAGACTTTAGAATTATAAGCTAAAACGAAAACTGTCTTAGTTAAAGGGGTGTTTGGATTAATTCAGTTTGACTTCTTAAAGTCAAACTAAATTGTGCAAAATTATTTGGTTAGTTTGATCTTCACATTTGATTAAGTTTTGAGCAGGTTTGTAGGATTAGTTAAAGCTTAATATCATTTAGAGGCTTAATCTACTTGTTCCTGCACCAGGGGATTTTTCCCCTTTTCCTTTGCTTGCTAAAAATTTGATCCAAGCCTCATTGAGCTTGGATCTTGTTTAAGTTGAGTTAGGACACACTCAATAAGAGTATGTAGTGCAGGGTTGTCCCTTAAGGACACCTGCATTTGTGATTTGCCCATTTTGTCAATTACATCAGCAGTAGTAACTGTTGTTACTACTGCTGCCTTTTCATTTGCAATTAAGCTAGCTTAATTAGATTTTAGGTTTTAAAATTGAATAAGCCTTTAGTTTAGATATAGGATTAGTTAGTTTAAAGCTTGTTTTTCATTTCTAGCTTAAATTCTTAGGTTAGTTTAGCTTTAAATTTCATCAAAAATCCTCAAATAATCCAAAATCAGTCGTATCTAGGATTAGTTTCTTAATTTGATTTTCATAGATTTAAATATCTGTTTTATAATTGGAATTCATAGATATAAGTACGAAGAGATATGTTTTTCAAAAAGCTTAGATCTGAAATTGCTTATTGAGGTTTATAGCTTATTTAGTTTTTAAGCTTTAAGTTTTCTTTGCTGAGTTTGCCTCCTAGATCATAGAATTTAGATAGTTAAATTTGTTATTTGGATTATTAGCTTATCAAAAGTAGATTCTCCACATCTTAAGCTTTCTAGAATAGTTTTTGTTTTTAAATTTGAGCTTAAAATGAAGCTTATAAGTGAAAATTAGTTTTTTTGGAGCTTAAAAGCCCACTTTCTGTTTACAGCTTATTAAAAAGCTTTTAGAGTTCTTATTTTTGAGTTTCAGCTTATAGTATATTTATTAAAGTTGCTTAAAAAGTTGTCTTCTACAACTTTTCTTCTTTAAGTTTTTTATAAAAACAAAAAGGGAAGTGTAATTCGGGGGTGAGCCAAGACTCGCGAACCCCGATACTCCTCATACACCTCAACCTTATAAACAACCACCACACACTACAACTTACCGCTGTGCCCTTGGGTTCTTTTTCTTTAGTCCTTGCACTTTTATCTTTTATACACATTTAGCTTTATAAGCCTAATAAGCTGTTAAGCTTATTTCGCATCTTAATTAATAAGCTATGATCTCTGGCTTAATTTTCCTAGGATTTAAATAGTTTAAGCTATTTTTTGTCATTTTTCTAGAATTTTTAGAGTTCGTTTAGTATTTTTAAACTTTTATTTTCATTAAAAACTTTAAAAAATCATAAAAAATAGAAAATATAATCAAAAAAAACTTAATTCTTTTTTAGAAATTATTCTTTTATCATTAAGTAAGTAGGAAAATTAGTTTGACTTCAAGGGTTATTTATGGAGCTTTTAGTTTTTTTAGGGATCGGTTTCGAATCACGTTATTCGTTTTTGATTTCTTTCAAATTTTATCGTTAAGCTTTCAAATTTTCCAAATCCCTTTATTTTTACTCATAGAATTAGATTATTAATTCAAATTCTAGGTTAAGGTGCTAATTATGGTTTATTTTGACATTTCTGTTTTTTCGTCCGTGTGTTTAGTTATTTCTCTTGCATTTAATTGTTTAAATTGTTTTTAGTCATAGAAAATCATTCAAAAAGTTGAAAATCATTCATAACATTGTCCAAGCTAAATCGAGGGTATCAATTCACATTTCTTTGGGATACGACCCGGTAATCGCTTACCGGTTAATATACGTATTATATTATATATTTTTGTGTTTAAATTACATTTAATCTTTGTCCTCAAGGATTATTTGTATATTTCTATAAATACTTTGATATATTATATATACGTGAAATTGCTACAATCAATTGCCTTTAAGCAGTAAGTGGGTAAAGTCTTTATGAGTTAGGGTTTAACAAGATCACCATTGCTTTAACCCCTAAGATAGATTATACTTAGCAAATAAGGATGCTTTATGCGGGGTACGTTTATATTGTGGACAGAATTATTCATATTTGGGTCTTAGGAAAGAAGTATTGCCTAAGTCTTAGAATGTTATGCGCTGAGTAAGTAATCATTGCACTAAATAAACAAACCAATGTTCCAATTGGATTAATCATGGCTTATACAGTTTTCTTATATTTGGCTAGATCGCTCTTTTATTTTGTTGAATTTATTGGTGTGTTATTTTTGTCTTAAAGATGATCCTTAGTCACCACAAAATCCCGTGCCGTATTGTTTAGGCTTGAAAAAACTCCTTATCGTTAGAATTAGGTATCTAACATAGGTTTTAGAATAGGTTTTTATCATAGAAAAATAAGTTACTTAGTCTAGATTAAACCAAAATATTATAAATTGAATAGCTTGTTTCTCGATTTAGTGATAGACAGCCTAACTTACATGAAAAACTCCCATTGACCTGGGTACATTGCCCGTTAAAGTGTTGTTTTTGATAAAGTCGGCAAAATATAAATTTAAAATTTAAAACATAAATTACAACCACACAACGAGACATCAATTCAAAAAAATTCAAATTAATGTACTCAACACCAAATAATTCCCTCATAAATTAGGGGGCATTTAAATATTCCCAATATAAGGCTTGACATATAATCAAAACATGTTTCTTCCAAATAATTTATATATATATTTGAATCTCAATTGATATCCAAAATATCAAGAGATTTAACATTTTTGATGGGGGAGAAAATGATTAAATATATATAACTTGTAATAAAAATGTGTTTAAATGTCTCTAGTGCTAGCTTCTTTTTTTTTTTTTGGGGGGGGGGGGGGGGGGGGCCAATTGTGTGCAAAATTTTCGGTTATCGATGTCATCATATGCAGTGGGAACAATTTTAAAAGTAAAAACCTTCTAGGTTAATAAATGTTTTGATTTATTTACAAAGTACCTTTGATCGATACGTTTTCAAATCGAATTTTATCGTTGCTTGTGAACATTACAAAAAGACCGGCCATTTATTTAATTTATTGGTAAGTTATAAGGTGGTTAGGTATAGGTGTTTTATTCCCGAGATCCAGCCAGTTGAAATTGGATGGTTTCTACCATAGGGAATTCATGAGATAAAATAGACGACATGATTGTGTAGAAATGATTCCATCGGTAATAGTCTTTATACTACCTTACCCATCTATGGATGATCCCCTTTAAGTATTTTAATGCGCGTCTATCTCCCTAAAGGCCTTGTAATAGTCTGCATACTACCTTACTTGTGCGTTGCCTTAGCAAGATATCACGTAGACGGCATTTTCGTATAATTCGTCATGCTTCTCAAAAATACTTACACATTACATCGCAAGTGTGACAAAGCAATAGGTAGAATTAGATAGATAGCAAGGAGTAGTGCATCCTAGGTAAATACGCTTCTGATGACATCAAATAATGTCACTTTTATAGCATCATTTATCCTATGTAAATAACCTATTTTTGTATGATTACTGCAAGAATTATTACTTAATCATTTGTATTTGAGAATTGCAGTAATTAAGGAGTACTTGGTGAAGATTAGCAAAAAGGTACGCATTCTAAAGCTTAAACGAAGACATTTAAAGATTACTGTTATGACATCCTATACGCCATATCCATCAAGGAAGATAAGATGTATATGTGCCTGCACTTCACAAAAGACCACGAAGGAATAAAGTTCAATATGCCGTTTCTAGAGGAACTCCATACGCTGTATTCAATATAAAGTAATAAAATATTCTGGAAGATATCGAACGTGGTCCCTACTCCAAGAAACCCCCGATACGACATATCCATCTCACTCGATACGCCATATCGACCAAATTCCATACCCTATAAATAGAAAACCTAAAAATGGATTTTCAGTGTGATTGATCATATTTTCGGTACCTTAACCACAAAAGTCAATTCTTAGAAGACAAGAAGAGCATAAGAGGTCAAGCAAAGCTACTAATTCTATAGGAAACACTTTGTAATCTCCTATACTTTAGTAATCGTTTGATTTTTGATACCATTCGTTTAACTCGGTTAGTTTACCTTGGTTGAATTATTACTCTTATATTGATTATTACGTTTGAGGGCTAATACCCCTGGGTATTAGCCATTATTATGAAGATTTGAATGTTTGGTTTGTTTATCTTGAATGCTTAATTTATCATTGATTGCTTGTTTATCTTTATTAATTTATACTTGTTTACGTGCTTTTGTATGCGACCTATCATTTAACTGGATTTAGTGATACCTACCACGTTAGCTCGATGCCAGGATGACTCTCCATATAGTGATTTATATATCTAGACCAATAGGATCACAAATAATGCCTTATCTTCGCCTTTAGATTAGTAAGCTTAGTTGGACCGGCAAGTGACCCTTAGGATCAACGAGTATGTTCTTAATCAATTGGTAAAGACTTGGCTAGTGGACTACTAGTATATAAATTGCCATTAAGCAGTAAGTGAATAAAGTCTCTATGAGCTAGGGTTTAACAAGATCACCATTGATTTAGTCCCTAAGATAGATTATAATAAGCAAATAGGATGCTTTATGCGGATGCGTTTAATTGTGACAGAATTCTACGTGTCTAGGTCTTAGGAAGAAGTAACTCCTAAGTCTTAAGAATGATATGCCGCCTCGAGATATGTAATCATTGCACTTAATAAACAAACTAACGTTCTAATTGTATTGATCATGGTTAATACAGTTTTCTTATATTTGGCTAGACTGATCTTCTATCTTTTGTCTGCTTGCTTGCGTGTGTTATTATGTCTTAAATTGATCTAAGTCACCACAAACATGTGCCAGTCTCTCAGGCTGAAAACCCCCTGAATTAACATAGCTTAAATTAACTTAGTTTAGTTAACCAAAATATTGATAAAATAAAAGATTAGTTCTCGCTCTTAGTGATCGACACCCTACTTACCACGAAACTCCATCTGACCGGGTACACTACCTGTTAACGTGTTGTTTAAGGTAAATTCGGCAAATATTAAATTTAAAACTTGAACTATCATAAACTACACCTACACGACAACACGATCAAGTTTTTGGCTCCGTTGCCGGGGAGTGAAATTTTAATCTTGACTTTTATTAATATTTTGGTTCTTAATATTAGATCTAACCCCTAGGATTAATGTAATTTAGATAAATTAGTGTAATTTAGGTTAGTGTAAAATTTTGTAAAATTATGTATATTTGCTTTTAGTTGTTTGCTTGTTTTATTTGTGTAATTGTTTTGTTTGTTTTTATTGTTTTCTATACAATGTTCTGGTCGAGAACCTGATACGGCGTATTCAGTTCTATTGATATGGCGTATCTAAATTTCTTTACCAATACAGCGTATCCATTTAATAGACTGATACGATGTATTCAGATCAATTGAATACGGCATATCAATCGTCTAATACAGTAACAGAAGCTGATTTTTCGTATTTGATTTTCGTGCTGAATTTTCTGTATTACTGTCCTTCCGAGCAAATCCTACTGATATTTTTACCCTTGTCACAGATCATACTAATCAGTAGTGAAAATATTGAAGAAGTAATGGCAGAAATTCAAACAAAAACAAATATGGAAGAATTCGCAACTAACAACAAAGCAAAATTATTATTCAGGGATCACAAGTATTATGGTTAATAATAAAAGATCCTATGAACTAAAAGGTAAATTCCTTGATGATTTGCGCGATAATGCCTTCAGTAGGACTAATGGAGAAGACGCGGTAGAGTATATCGAATACTTCCTTAAAATTGTTGACCTCATTAACTTGCCAAATGTGAATTATGAGCGACTTAGGCTTTCTGTTTTCCCGATTTCATTAGTTGAAAATGCAAGCAAATGGTTTGATGAATTTAAAGGTTCAATTACTAGCTGGGTGGATTTGACTGAATCTTTTTTTGGTAAATATTACCCACCTTCTCGTACTGGTCGGATTACGGTGACTAAAGCAATAAGGGATCCAAGCAATTCTACGTTCGAAAAGTAGTTGGCCTTGAAATTCGCTAACCATATGATTATGGATCCATTCACCAAGAAAGTCTTATGGGATTTTTGGATTAAGAACAATTGTCAAGAAGGAGTTGTTAATAAGGAATTTTCTGATGTTGAGAAAGCTAATAATGATGATGAACAAGAAACGGCTGAAATCTTTAGAATTTAAACAAACTTGTTTGACTATGAAACACCATTGTGCACAGAATTCAAGGAGTTCAATTTTCTTCTTAAAGTTGATCCGGAATTATTTACTCATGATAAAAGAACTAAGACTTACGAAGATTATGAGAAAAAAATTGAATGATGAACTTGAAGAGCCATGGTCCGAAGATGGAGTACCATATGGAATTTGTGATCATATTTGCAAACTTTTTAGTTTCAAAATAGGAAAGCTAAATGGCCCACTTGCAATTCAAATGAAGACAAATTCTGTAACAGAGGAGAGTTACCGGGAATGGTTTGGGTTGGTTACATGACAAATTTTCAAGACTATGAATGGTACAATGAGTTAGCAGATGGGAATTTGAAAGAAGAAGCCCTTAAGCAAAAAGCTATTTATGAAAAAATCATAGGGTGATGCAAGCCAAAGCGTAATGAATTTTTTCGCATGGTTAAAGAGTTCTTTTGGAAATTTCTACGAACTCGATTATGAACAATTGATAAAGCTTCAAGATTATTAGGGGAAAGTAAATGATCATGAATGCTCTCCATTTTCTAATCGGAGGAATCACATATAAGGACCATACGCAAACTACTACAGTAATTTTTTGGATAATGAGGAACATGAGAATAAAGATAAACATGGATTGTTTGATAATCAAAAGTGGCCGGATAGCAAAATTAGAAGATTTGAGATGATCAAGTATTCATTCGGTAAAGACGAAGAGTATGTTGCTATAAAAGAACATGAATACGATGATTTGACAAGCACAAATGAAGATGCATGCCGCACGTACCAAGAGATCTTTCATAGGATGGACAAAGGATGGATGGTAACAAGAGCCGAGTGAAGGAAGCTGAAGAAAAAGTCTAACTTAAAGACTAACTGAATAAAAAGTGCTTCCCGTGAGACAACCCAGATTGTTTTTATTTATTTTTATCAAGTCTGTCTTCACAGACATCAATATGGAGTATCCGTTCCATACCATACGGCGTATTGAATGTCTGGACGTTATTAGTCCTTTATTTTCTGCAATTTAAACTTTATCGTCAGATCTGTCTATACGGCGTATTCATGCACATGATACGGCGTATTTGGCAGACTGTCGTATTGATACTTTTTACAGGACTTTCTATACGGCGTATCTAAGTTTATGGATACGACGTATTGACTGCCTGTACAGTTTATTGTTTTTATTATTTTTAATAGTAGGATACCCGAGATATGATTTTGCATGTTTTTCCTATATTTTGCACAGGACCTCGCTGTAAAAGAAATCGACGAAGTTGGTGAAGTATCAATCATCTAGAATCCTATGTGTGTTGTAGTCATGCTGGTATCCAGACGCATTTACAGCACACATTCTTGCTCATAAACTCAACTTGGAGAATCTACCGAGCAAAACATTAGGGGAGTTTCTCGTTCTAATTCTTTTAATTTCTCGTTTTTAATGTTTTATCTATACAACGAGGACGTTGTATAATTTAAGTGGAGGGATGGGAATTATAACGTTACTTGTCCTATTTTTCACATTAAAATGCTTAAATTATGCTTAAATTTAAAAAAAATTCAAGCATACTTTTTTGAAATTACTAGTTACATAACCTGCACACATAACCCTTATTAGATATTGTGAGGATTCGGCCTTATCCGTTTCCAAATGTTTACTCAAATTCTATAAAAATATGAGTGTTCCGATGATGTTGTAGACTTTAGAACTTGGCTTGGTATATCTATTCGAGACCACAATAATGAGTACTATGGATTTAGATGGAGTAACTTGTTTAAATTGGTAAATTTCTAGGATTACACCCAAAAAGCCTTTATATGTTGTTTTATTAACTAACTACACTGGTTAGTTAACCCCCATATAAACCCTTTGTTTACTATCATTTTAAGAGTAAGATACCCCTAGAAAAACCTGTAGAGCCAATCCTTTAGGATAACACCAACTATTTGCTTTATTACACCTTTACACCTTAGCCTACCCTGTTAGATTAAATCCATTTATCAGTTTCTAAGTGCTTAAAGTGTAAAGTATGTATTTCCTGTGTCTTGTGTCATTTTCTATCTTTGGTATGGTTGGGAAATTTTCACATTGCAATGGGAATGTAATAAGTAGTCAAAACTCATGTATTTTTACTACCATCACAATTATTGGTACGTCCAAAGAATGAAGAATCATGAAAGAAATTATCCGGAGTTATTATGATCGTGAAGATAGTGAAATTACACTGAGATTCGTAGTATAGTATGTAAAAAATTGAAAAAATTAAAAAATCACAAAAAAAAGAAGAGGAAAGATTTGAAGATAGTCGGTTCATTAAAGCTTAAACCGATGGAATTATTTGAAGGGTCAATTATTCGTTGATACGTGGTTATAAATCAACGATGTAAAGTTTTGTATAAAGTGGTAGATATCGCTACTTGTCTTTGTAAAAGTATGTAAAGTATAGGATGATTGGGAGTTGACCGTTACGGAAACGCCAACTTAGGTTGTTGTTTTTGATCTATGATCAAGACGTTTTGTATATAGTTGTGTCTTTATCATGGTAACGGTCGAGAAAAAGTATCTAGCAACTTGTACCTTATCTATTTGGACTTAATCTATTTGCTTTGTAAATTTTTATTTAACAACAATTTATTTCCCTTTCTGAATCATTAACCTTTGGTTTTACTCGAATGAGGATGTGATTGAGTCATACATGTCTATTCTGTCGTTATGACAATATATGTATGTGTGATTCAGCTACCTTGTTGGTTAAGTACTTTTGGTGAAAGTTAAAAGATCCATACCCTATATCATTCTTCATCCTAACCCTTGGTTAAACTCGAATGAGGATGTGATCGAACACACATGTCTATACCGTCGTTACGGCCCTGTATGTGTGATTTAGTAGCCTTGTTGGTGTTGTACTTTTGGTGAAAGATTGTTAAAATGATCAAACCCTTTAAGACTTTATAAAAAACCTATTTTACCTTTTATAAACTTGTTACTCCTTAGCTCTAGTGGTGGAGATGTGTATCCTTGCCAAGCCTATGATAGAATAATCATCACGACCGAGAAATTGAGCGAATTAGTTACATGTTAGCACATAGATTAGTTAAGTGATTTGAGTGTTTTCATCTTCCTATTTCATAAGGTGTTTGGTTGTGTACTTGTAATTAATCGAATAAATGCTTAACGGAAAAAAAAATCCTTAGGGATACATTTTTATAAACTTCTAAAGGCTACTTGAGGACAAGTAGGATTCAAGTGGGGGGATATTTGATGACATCAAATAATATCACTTTTATAGCATCATTTATCTCATGTAAATAACCCATTTTGTATAAGTATTGCAAGATTTGGTACTTAATCGTAATTGACTCTGACATCCTATACGCCGTATCCATCAAGGAAGATACGACGTATCTGTACCTACACTTCATAAGAAACAACGAAGGAACAAAGATCAATATGCCGTATCTAGAAGTAACCCATATGCCGTATTCAAGATAAAGAAATAAAATATTTTGGAAGATATCAAACGTTGTCCCTACTCTAAGAAAACCCCGATACACCATATCCAAGTATCTCACTACGCTGTATCGACCAAATTCTAGACCTTAAAAATAGAAAACCTAAAAACGGGTTTTCAGTGTGCTTAATAATATTTTCGAGATATACAAACTCTACACAACTCTACATCAATCTCTTTGTTTTTCTTTTCTTGACTCTAATATAAACATAAACATAAGCAAATGGCAGCCCGTACATTTTTTACCCTTTTTTTATTTACAATTTTTTTGTACACTTTTGCCCTGCCATTGCTTAAACATATAGTACATCATGGGGGTTTATAGGCATACCCCTACACTTGAACTTTTACATACTCAATTATTTACAATCTAACTAATGACCCAATTTGAGGTGGATCAAAATAACATGGAGATCATCTAACAAACATATGGGGGTATTGATTTAACATTTCTTCCCCATTCTTTCGCGAAATAAATACTACCATGAATCCTAATCGTCCCAAACTGTATTTACAAGGATAAGAACTTAGCAACTGTGTACTCAAATAATTAACTTGGGTTAACATAATAATGTACTAAAAGTGAGTACATACAAGGTAGGCTAATGCGATTTGGGTCTAACGATTGGTTTAAGGGTTAACAATGTTCTTTATTAATAATCTGGAATCCACCAGAAAATTACGAGAACCGTGAAAAAGGATTGGCTCGAAGGGTTGTACTAGGGTATCCTGCACTAATAATGAGTGCATGACAAGGGTGTGGGATAGTTACATGATCGGTGTGACCATCATAACAATTACAGGTTTAAAACATGGGTTAATCCTAGTGCCTCTTATCTAGCAAATCCTAATACTCACTACGCAGTCTTGGGATGCATCACAAGAACAAGTTCTAGAATTTAATATGCTACCGATACACTCATATAATTTAATACCGATACCAATGCTCCAGAAAAGGCGACAAAACCACATATACACATCTGTAATGACGGAATAGACACACATGATTGCTCACTCCTTAACTCGAGAAAGCTAAAGGTATAAACTATCTTGGGTATCAATAATAGATACCCGAATTCCTATAGATCTAAAGGCAAACCTCACATTTTTGAGGTGAAATTTTGAGGGTTTTTGTGCTAGTCGTATAAATTTCTATCCATGAGACGGTATTAATACTTGGTTTTCGTCGGTATGTGTCATAATTTTGTTTAAATTTGGGTCAAAATTACCTTTTTATGCTATGTTTTGATATATTACCCATCATTTTAAGGAACAAGCAAATGGAATATGAAGGAATAGTTTCTAAGGCTTATTTTTCCCCTACACTTAAGTTGAACATTGTCCCCAATAGGGGTGAGCACGGTCCAAGGACCGGACCGGACCGACCTTGGACCGAGACCGAAACTAGCCAAAACGGCGGACCGAGGACCAGACCAAAATGGTACGGTCCAGTCCGGGTCGGTCCGGTCCGGGTCGGTCTTCGGTCCGGTCCGGTCCTACACGCATTATCATCGGGTTTTTGGTCCAAGGACCGGACCGGACTGACCGGACCGAGGACCGAATTGGTCCAAAACACCAGACCGCGGACCGGACCGAAATACCTTCGGTCCGGTCCGGTCGGTCTGGTTCGGTCCGGTCGACTGTCTGGTATGCTTACCCCTAGTCCCCAATATTATGTAGAAGTACCCGTAAAAACGAATATAAGGAAAAGAAAACAAGTAAAAGAAAATAGTACTCCCCTGGTTTGCTCAATAATAGAGAAGAACATGCATAACTGGTTATATCCGTCCTCCCAAGAGTCGTCAAATGAAACTTCCTAAGAACTTGTAAGCTTCTTCTCGTCAAATATAACCTGTAATCACAGACAAAGAAAACTACACCAAGCATAAAATTGGCAGGATAATTGTTGGGATTAAAAGCCTTCTTGAAGTTACTGCTGCTAAGGTTTGTGTTACTGCTGCTAAGCTAAAGTTAGTGTTGTTCATTAACTTTAATGAAAAATAAAAAATATGCTAAGTAGTTAGTACCGCTAGTTCATAGTTACTACTGTTAGTATATATTAGTATTGCTAGTATAAAGTTTAGTACTGCCTAGGTAAGATTGAAGAAAATATTCTAAGTAGTGACTACTGCTTATACACAGTTATTACTGCTGGTGTATAAGTTAAACTGCTCAAAGATTAAGACTGCTAAAAGAGTTTCTACTATTAGAGAAATGATAAAGACAGAAGAAAGGATAAAGATTTATTAGAGAACAAGATTGCTTATGTGATAAGTATTAGTTATTTATAGAATAGATCTTAGAGAATATTCTAAGTCTTAGGAATATATTGTAAATCGACTAGGACTCGTTGGTGTATAAAGGGAGGTCCTAGGGCATAGAGTTCAATGTACCAAAAATGAGTCATTCATAGAGTTTCTTAGCTTTAAGGTTTTATAACATTAATACTAAGAGAGTATTCGTATTATTCTTAATAATATTGGAGCTTTTATTGTTTGTTGAATTATGATTCTGTATTACTGTTTCATTGAAAAATTCTTCTTAATATTAAAGATTATATTCCGCATAATCTTTAATACACTTAAAAAAGTTTCTACTATAATTACATTGGATTTATCTAGCATAATTAAACCTTAACAAGCATAAGGAATTAAAGATCTATTGAAGTGGGATCAACAAGTGGTATCAGAGCTTGTTGAGAAGCTTTGAATAAGAAGATTGTTGCTTTGAGAAACTTTGCTAGAAGATATGGATCAAGATTCTGCACACATGGTGGCTGCATCTAAAGTTCCCATGCTCAAACCAGGTGAGTTTGAGTTATGGAGGATGAGGATTGAACAATACATCCAGATGATAGACTATGCACTGTGGGAAGTCATAGAGAATGGTGCAACCTTGCCAAAAACATAAGTTGTGGAAGGTGTTACAACATTGATGCTTATTACATCTGCTGAAGATAAGGCTCAAAGAAGATTAGAAGTAAAGGCTAGAAGTAATTTAATGATGGGCATTCCCTATGAATATCAGTTAAAGTTTAACTCTATAAAGGATGCTAAGCAGTTGCTAGAAGCTATTGAAAAGAGATTTAGGGGTAATGCTGCTACAAAGAAAACTCAAAGAAATCTCTTAAAGCAGCAGTATGAAAACTTCTATGCTCCTAGCTCATGGTCCCTTGATCAAACTTTTGATAGGCTTTAAAAGCTTGTGAGTCAGCTGGAGATTTTGGGTGAAAACCTTTCACAAGATGATGTGAACCAGAAGTTGTTGAGAAGCTTGTCACCAGAATGGAACACACATGCTGTTGTGTGGAGGAATAAGCTTGATTTAAAGACAATGAGCATGGATGATCTCTACAACAATCTCAAAGTATATGAACCTAAAGTCAAAGGGGCATCAAGCTTAAGTACAAACACACAAAACATGGCTTTTGTATCCTCTAACAACTCAAGCATCACTAATGAAGCAGTTAATACCGCTCATGGAGTTTCTGCTGCTAGCACTCAAGTTAATACTGCTTACTCTAAAAATATTGATAACTTGAGTGATGCTGTTATTTATTCATTCTTTGCTAGTCAACCAAATAGTCCTCAACTTGCACATGAGGACTTGTAACACATCCATCCTGATGACATAGAAGAGATGGATTTGAGATGGAAAATGGCCATGTTGACTATGAGGGCTAGAAAGTTTTTAAAGAAAATAGGAAGGAAGCTTACTGTTAATGGCAATGAGACCATTGGGTTTTATAAGTCCAAAGTGTAGTGCTATAACTGCCACAAGAGGATACATTTTGCTAGGGAGTGCAGAGCTCTAAGAAATCAAGACTACATGAACAAGGAAGTCTTAAGAAGGAGTGTGCCTGTGGAAACATCTAATTCCAGGGATTTGGTGTCATGTGATGGTCTTGGTGGATATGACTGGAGTGATCAGGCACAGGAAGGGCCTAATTATGCACTCATGGCTTACTCAACTTCAAGTTCTGATTCTGAGGTATCTAATGACTTTACTTGTTCAAAATCTTGTCTTGAAACTGTTGAAGTGCTTAAATCTCATAATGAACAAGTGTTAAAAGATTTGAAGAAATCTCAGTTAAAGGCTTTAGCTTATAAGACAGGTTTAGAGTTTGTAGAAGAAAAACTTGAGATTAAGGAATTAAAACTATTTATGAACAAGACATTAAGTAATTAAAACTTGAGATTCATTTAAGAGAAATAGCCATTACAAAACTTAGAAAGAAACTTGAAAAGGCTCAAAAAGAAAAAAATAGCATTCAATTTAATGTAGATAAATTTGAAAATGCATCTGAAAGTTTAGACAAACTCATTAAGTGCCAAATAGTTGACAACTACAAGAAAGGTTTAGGCTATAACTCAGTTCCACCTCCCTATACAGGAAATTTCATGCCTCTTACACCTGACTTGTCATTTACTGGTTTAGAAGAGTTTACAAGTGAGCTTGTAGCCATTAAGCCTGTAGTTGAGAACCATGAAGCTAAGACTAGTGAAGCAAAGCCTAAAGTAGTTAGGAAGAATAATGGTGCTCCAATTATTGAAGACTGGGTGTCAGATAGTGAAGAAAAAAATGTGTCTCAAACTAAAACGAAATAAAACAATTAAGTCTAGTTTTGCTAAGATAAAGTTTGTCAAACCTAAACAGCAAGAAAAGACTGCTAGGAAAACTGTTAATCATGTTGAGCAAAATAGGCAAAACACTCATGCTCCTAGAGGCAACCAAAGAAACTAGAATAATATGATGTCTCAAAGATTATGAAGTAATTTTGAGATGTTTAACAAAGCTTGTTATGTATGTGGAAGTTTTGATCACTTGCAGGTAGATTGTAAAAGGGTGAATCAAAAACAGTTTCAAAATACAAAATCTTTTTGGAACAATGCTAATAGGGTGAATCATGAGAATTTTGCTAAAAGACTCACCCTTATGCTAAAAAGAACATGGTTCCAAGAGCAGTACTAATGAAGTCTGGCTTAGTATCGATTAATACTGCTGGATAAAATACTTCAAAAACAGCAGTATCAGTTAATACTGCTAGACAAGTTAATACTGCTCACTCAAAAACAACAGTGGATGCTGCTAGACCAATGTCATATCTTTCTAAAATAACACATTCAACTGTTAATAGGCCTATTCACAAGAATACAATGCCTGCCAAGTCAAAAGGAGTATTAATGCTGCTAGGCCAAAGCAGTAGTTAATGTTGTTAAGGGAAATAATGTTAATGCTGTTAAGGCTTTGGCTTGTTGGGTTTGGAAACAAAAGACTAAAGTCTTAAACCATGTTTCTAAACACAACAGTGCATCATTCACCCCAAAGAAGTTTGCTTATGTTGATGTACAAGGTAGATCCAAGTCAGTGATGGCTTGGGTCCCCAAAAGAAACTAATTTTCTTATCTAATGTGCATGGAAAATCCACAAGTGGATTTATAGTGACAAGGAGAATTGATAGAGGACACTCAAGGCACATGACAGGGAACAGTCCTTCTATAACAAACTATGAAGAGATAGAGAGAGGATATGTTGCTTTTGGAGAAAACCTCAAAAGAGAGAAAATTACAGGAAAAGGTACCATTAAAACTGGTAAACTAATTTACTAATAGATGTATTTGTAAGAGAGTTTAAAGTTTAATCTCTATTAGTGTCTTATAAATACATATAAAAATAATAGAGACTCATAAATTTGGTTGTCCTTCCTATCCTGAAAACTCCAGTCATACCACCAAACCATCACATTATATCAAGCATTAGAAGTAGTTGTCTCTATTGGCACACTTCTTCTTGAGCTTTCCCTGTTCCTGTTGTCTTGGTTTCTTGGAGCTATACACTCCCTGGCAAAGTGTCCCTTCTTATGGCAGTTGTAGCACTCCACCTTGGACTTATCAAACCCCAACTGGTCCTCATTACCATTAATAGTCAACCTTCCTCCGTGTGCTTCAAGAACGTTCTTCCCTCATAGTCAACAGGCCATGCGATATCATCTCAAACCACTCTTCAAGTTTATCTGGATAGAGTTGTTGTAGATCCCAATGTTTGCAAGTTGAGGATTGGTTGGTTTTTTGACTAGAAAAAGATCTGCACTAGAGCACACGTATCACCCAATTATCATCCGCCATTATCTAACATTGGATATATCAGTATTAGACTACTTATTGAGTGCTGAGCAGTAGAAACATCATAGCTATATTAACTACTCAATAGTGCTGCCAAGTTGAGTTCTAGAGGAATCAAAAGCCATGTTTTTGATGTGCTTAACTTGTGAGCTTGAAGCCCTTTGACTACTGGTTCATACACTTTAAGATTGTGAATTTGTCTAGAGATTATCCATACTCATATGTCTATCGTCTACAAGAGAGATGCACTGAGGCTAGCAGTCAGATCCAGCGAGCGCGCAGGACGCCCGCATGTTTGTAGACCGCGTTACTTGAGGTGAGAGCCATCGCGAGTAGTCGTATTATACATAGCAGGTCTTCTCATGGGTTTCCCCATCTTTCTTATGAAAGTGTTTTACCCAAATCTTTTACTTAGAGTTCCTAGAAAGAACAATATGTATAGTGTTGATTTAAAGAAAATAGTTCCTAAATGAGGTTTAACTTGCTTTTTTGTAAAAGCCACATCTGATGAATCTAAACTTTGGCATAGAAGGCTAGGACACTTAAACTTTAAAACCATGAATAAACTGGTTAAGAGAAATCTTGTAAAAGGTTTACCTTTCAAACTTTTTAAAAATGATCAAACCTGTGTTGCTTGTCAAAAGGGAAATCAGCATAGAGCCTCTTGTAAGTCTAAAAGAGAGAACTCAATTAGTCTTCCTTTACATTTGTTACATATGGACTTGTTTGGACCAACATTTGTAAAAAGCCTTATGAAGAAAATGTATTGCCTAGTTGTCACAGATGATTATAGTAGGTTTACATAGGTTTTCTTTCTAGCTACTAAGGATGAAACTAGTGGCATTCTTAAGTCCTTTATAACTGGGATAGAAAATCTAGTAGATCACAAGGTTAAGGTGATTAGATGCGATAATGGAACTGAGTTAAAAAACAAAGAGATGAATCAATTTTATAAAAAGAAGGGTATTTTGAGACAGTTTAGTGTAGTTAGAACTTGTTGATCTCACTTCAATAGATCTTTAATTCCTTATGCTTATTAAGGTTTAATTATGCTAGATAAATCCAACACAATTATATTAGAAACTTTGTTTAATGTATTAAAGATTATGCGAAATCTAATCTTTAATCAATAAGAAGAATTCTTAATGAATCAGTAACACAAAACAATATAATTCAACAATAAAAGCTCCAATATTATTATTACAAATAATACGAATACTCTCCTAGTGTTAGGGTTACAAACATTGAAGCTATGAGACGATTTGTGATGATAAAACTCTACACCATAGGTCCTTTTTTTATACACCAAGGAGTCCTAGTCGACTTACAATATATTTCTAAGACTTATAATATTCTATAAGATCTATTCTATACATAACAATCCTTATCAATTAAGTAATCTTGATCTTCAAGAAATCTTTATTCTTTCTCTGATAAGTCTTTGATTTTTGCTCTGACAGTAGAAACTCTTTTAGCAGTCTTAATCTTTGAGCAGTTGTAATATTTGTACTAGCAACATTAACATTTAACACCAGCAACATTAGCTGTGTACAAGCAGTAGTAACTACTTAGAATATTTTCTTCAGTCTTCACCAGCAGTACTAACTTTACATGTGTAAATAGTAATAAAAAAAATAAAAAAAGTGTTGTTCGGCCGGTTTAAGAAAAAAAAAAGAGAAAACCAATTTTAGTAAAAGTGGGATTCTGACTTTGCACTATAAATATAAACCCATATCCCCATTTTTTTATATTCGGTCGAACCCAAGAGCAGAAGAAAAAAAGATTTTTTTTCAAGATCAATTTGGTGAATTAAGGTTTCAAGAATTAAGGATCAAGGTATTATAAAACTCTAATTTATTTTACTTTCCTTATTTAATTCCATGTAACGATAAAGTGATGAAAAATTAAAGGTTCATAATAATCTGTACATGTTACAATAATTGTTAAACCTAATTAGAAGTGTTTAGGGTTAGATTAGATGCGATTTGATGTATTCGGTTAGGGTTAGAACGTGATAGAATTGAAGTTGGGATTAAGCAGAATTTTAAGTCATCTTGTTCGATTGTTATCTCATGATTGGTAATGAGATTTTTGATGAATCTTATGTCTATTGATAAGTTTATAGGAGGCCAAGTTTCCAAAAGTCTGGCCCGAAGGTTTTTGAGCGGAGAGGTTGGGAAGTTGTCAAATAATTTATTGCAAGAAAAGTTTGTTAAAACCAATAAAATTCGGTCTGATTTCGGGGTACTAAAACCGCTACTTAAAAAAGGAAAATTTGGGGTTGCAAAAATCGTGAGTCAAATTCTTAGGTGTCTATTAACACATTCGAAGGGCTAACGCAAAAACATTTTCTAAGTATTTTAAAAGACGTCAAACACATTTTTAATGTATCGTTCAGATCCGAATGTAGTACTTGGTAAAGATGAATTTTTATAAAAAAATTCACAATAGTTTTATTTTTCTAAAATCACAGTAGCCTCACAACTTATTGGAGAGATAAGGATGTAAGGAGAACCATCATTAGGTGTTTATTTTGGTAGTTTTATGTGGTGGGTCAAAAGACTGACTACAAAATTCAGCCAGAAACTGTAAATGTAAAATTTAGCGAGTAAGGTCATATAGGGTATGAAACTGAGTTGGGAGATGTATATGAAGGATCATAAACTTAGTGTTAGGTTTAGAGGTCCATCATGTTATTGTTACATTTGCTTGGGCATTTGCCTAACCGAGTGTAACTTGTGTTTTGTTATGATTAGATTGTGTGCAAGATCTTGTCAAGTAAGCTGAGCATCAGGTGAGTTTCATAGTCCCATTTTATTATGTTTTATTGGGATGGAAATGATGCAAAATATGTTTTGAAATGTTTTGATTATGTGATTATATGGTTCAAGTTACACATGGACTTTTAGGTAGCTATTATATGTTATGAGCTGCATGTTGTATGATGTTGCATTGTTCTTTGCCTACTTTGTGGGCAAGAGGTTTCTCCTACTTTGTGTGGGTATAAACCTGTGCGGATACGGTATCAAGAGTCTAGGTTTGGGGAAAGCATTCCTCTCCATGACTATTTTTGTTATTTGGATCGGGGGACACGTACCGTCCCAATTGTGATTGCTTGTTTGGGACAATTGCATGTTAGCATGTATAATAGTCAGCTTAATTGTCCTGCCATGTTTTGTTTTTTTTATAATCAAAGTAATTAAATTAAATCTTTTGTTGGTGTTGTAAAACCTATGACTCTCACCAACCTTTGTGTTGACGTTTTAAGCATCATTTTCAGGTGAGCGTTATAAAGATACTGAAGTTAATAAAAGTGGCTAGAGAGACCATTAGGCTGCATTGCAAGTTCTCATTTCATTTCGTTTCGTATTTTGTTTGCATGAATTCTTGGATGTTTTAGTAGGTTTGTGAAGCATTGCCCTTGTGTTGATGAGACCCCTTTTTCATTAATACAAGATGCCATTCTTTTGTTTTTGGTATTGTCATGACACATAGTGTCTTTTATTTCTAGTTATGCATGTAGTGATTCTCTATTGTTGACACCATTGTGTTGTGATGATATCCATGATGTTACGCCTCGTGTTTCCGCCTTGGCGGGGTGTGACAGATTGGTATCAGAGCCTTTAGTTATAGAGAAGTAGGTGGTTGAGCCTAGACTATAACCTAGGGGTCCTTCATGTAGATGCATTTAGGGCTTAAGTGTTTAATGCTATAACTGCTATGCTTCCCCTCTATTTTTGCATAGCTTATATATCTCGTATTTTGCTAAGTTGTCATTTTAGTTATTTTGTCTTCCATTATCTGATATGATATGTATTACTTTCTTAGTATTTTAGCTATGTTTTTCCCCTACCCGTAAGAAGTCTCGTTGGGGAACCGTTTTCCCAACTGGACTTAAGCGTTATAAGGAGCCTCTTGTGGAACCGAAGGAGATAGGATAGTTGATCATTTGTCGGATGCGTGTAATAGGGCTAGACCCGCGAAGTCGGGTGAGTCTTGCGGAGGCAAAGTCAAACCCAAGCAAGGCCCAACATAAGTTTATCCCGTCCTTTACCTCGTCATGTTGTTATTGATTATTTCTTTCGGATATTTCGTATTTTGGGAATTGTTGCAAGACCTTCGTTCCTTTATGTCGTTTTGACTTTATTTTGATACAGGTAAGTAGTTGTTTGATGGAGCATCCTTTATGAGTTATGTTAGGAAAATATTGTAAACAGACTTAATACTGTTAGTATTAAAGTTAAGTCTGTTAGTTCAAGTTAGTACTGATAG